>JAPYZJ010002627.1:0-21309 GCA_030522765.1 Ophioninae sp. B BG-2022a | reverse complement strand
TATGAAAATCTTAATGCGGTTCACGCTATACATCTACTCACCAAGTTTCAACAGTATAGCTCTTATAGTTTCGGAAAAAAGTGGCTGTGACATACGGACAGACAGACAGACAGACAGACAGAAAGACAGACATGACGAATCTATAAGGGTTCCGTTTTTGCCATTTGGCTACGAAACCCTCAAAAACGTCCATCACCATATCCGGATGATTACGTGTTCTCTTCAGTAAAATAAAAACCAAGATGACTTTCTCTAGGGTTCCTCGATCGAACCAATAGCAGTTTAACTCGTTTTGTCGAGTCAACGAAATAGCTCAAGTTCAGTGATTTGCGTTGTAAAAAGCAAGCGTCCGGTCTTTCATTCGTCGAGCTAACGTAACACGAGACATGCGAGAATCAACTCACGTTTAACGCGTAGCTCAATTACAGCCTGTGCCGATTCGCCGATACCGTTGTTAGCGACGCAGGTATAACGACCGGCCAGTGTCCGGTTTTCAACGTGGAATCGCAATCTAGGCCTGTCATCCAACAGTTGCATGTCCATGTCCTGAGATACGGTTCATTGTATTAGTCACTCGTATGAAACGCCAGAAAAGACCCACGCCTATAAATCCATATGTATATGCGTACGCAAAGGGCGTATGTGCTCCCTGCATGGGAAATTAGTCAACGAGATCGTTCGTTGACACATATGTATCTTCCGGGTCGAATAAGTTCAATAATCTTTCCAAGTTTCGTATATATAACACAATCCTTTTGATGATGAATTTTCGGGCTAAATTGAATCCACGAAAAGTCCATTTCAAATCGATTTTTCGAAAGTCAATGATATACATAAAAAAAAAAACTTAAGACAGGATCCTGCTTTGCAAAACTCAAAAAATCGATCCACTCGAGCGTTTACATAAAAATCAATTTATTGATTAGCGTGTTATTACTGTGAGTAATCGACAATTTTTCAAAAAATGAAAAAATCATTTTCGAATCATCATTTTCAATGAATTTAAAAAATGAAAAAATCATTTTTTCTGATTGTAAACTTTAAAGCGCGTTTTCTCGAGTTTTTGTTTTCATGATTTTGTGAAAATGACGGGCGTGATTGGAAGAAAACTAGACGACCAATTAAAACGAGCCAAGGCTCGTTAGCTTCAGTTTTGTATTCTCTTCTATTTGAACTAAAAAAAATCACGAAAAAAACATTCTGAACAACTTTTTAAACAAGTTGAACATTTTTTTTGAACAAGTACATTGTTCTCCAAACTTGAAAAAAAAATTAAATTTCACATCTTTTTTTGTTTTATTTACTTCATGAAGAAGAAAAATATACGAAAATTGAAATTTTCTTTGCTTTTTTTTTTCAGACAAAAATTACGAGCTTCATTTTTCCCGCCGATTGGAGATTGCAATTGCGAGGTATTGCATAGATGTACATAAAAATCGGCTGCGTCGAATATTTTTCTCTTGATAGTTTTTTTTCGTTCGAATATACAATAAAATAATTTTCAAAGTTCGCTAGACTTGCTTATTTTTTCTGTCCTAAAAAAAAATTCCCAAAAACGCTTTTATTAGGCCTCCTAAAGCAGGATCCTCCCTTAAATTCGCAGTAAATTCTTTAATTCGATACGCACTTTCATCTTCCAAGATATCGTCGGAGTCGGATATCCATTTGCTACGCAGGACATGTCCACTTCCTCACCGAGATTGACTTCGAGCTCGTCAGATTCTGGTATGGTTTGAATAATGCTCGGAGGATCTGATCAACAATAAATGATGGTTTGCTCGGAACAAAAACGCACCCGCGCCATTCGTCATTTACCTAACTTGATATGCGCGGTCAATTGATGAAATTGACGTTTCATTTTTGCAACATTGGAAAAATGAAACGTCAAGAAAAATTTGCAGTTTAAAACAAAAATAATCCCTTTTTGAAGACGGTTAAAAAAATACTAATTTTTCAGTCGACACTTTTTAAAAACTAGATTTTATTACTATAGTTAAAAAAACTAAACAAAAATTTGATCACATTTTCCTTTTTTATTATTTACATTTAACTCAATTAAATCGCACTTATCCAAAATAACTCTTTTTTTAATTACCATTTTTTGTAATTACCATTTTAAGCATTTTTATACATTTTTATTTAAATACACAATTTTTTTTAAACCCAAACCAGACCAGTAAAAATTGCGATAATTAATATTGCGTGTTAGTTTCCGGTTCTGCAAAAATCTGCCATTTATTTTGTTCGAGGAAAATATAATATATTTAGAGAAGACTATAATATATTTTATTATCGTTCGTTTAAATAATTATGTATGGATTTGGTGAATTTTCGTACTCACACTTGACTCGGATGTCGTAGATTTGGGTTACATGACCCCACGGTGCCGGTCTCGAAGCTTGACAGACGTACTGTCCAGTATCTTCCGGTTCTGCATGTGAAACTTCGAGACTCCTATTTTCATGCAACGTTATCCGTTGGGGGGGTATCAAATCGGAGTCACCGCTTTCTGCCAAAGGCACGCCGTCTCGCCACCATCTCACCGTTGTTGATGTTTCTAATTATTTTTTATTCATTTATTTATTTATATTTATTTGAATAAACAAACATTGAAACGGACTATTTCGCTCAATTTGTTGATCGCAAATTTCCTATGATGATTTTATCTTCATAGGAAATGACGATTCCTATCGTTTTAAATAAATATTTTAAATAAATATTCTCACCCTGTTCGTCGACGTAGCAGGGCAAAAGAACCGTCAAGTTCTGGAAGGTTTCGACCGTCGTGGGAATCGTCTTGACGCCCCAATTTTTCTCTCCATAAATGCCTGCGAATGCAAACAAAACGATGTCTCATTTATCTTCATTAACAAAACCAATCAGTTAATTTTATGAGATTTTTGTTAATTTGTTCGATTTTTCAATAACATTTTTTTCAAGTCTTATTTTAAAAAGTTTGATTAGATTTTGTTTAAAATATTAAACCAAATCAATTAATTTCATTTTTATATATTTGTCCTTCATATTTTTCGTAAATAAAAAAGAAATTCAATAGTGTTATGATTATGAGTACCTAAGTACATCACTACTTTGTTCGTAAATCAGTCTTGATTTCGAGAAAAATCGAAAAACAATAAAAAAAATCACACAATAATAAAAAAATTCAAAGTAATAAAAAAATCGTAAAAAAATTAAAAGAATGCTATTTTTTCGTGAACCTATTTGTCCCTTTCTTGGAACGTTCCTATCCTAAAAAAAATCATTTTAGCTCAGGTACCGTCAAAGCAGGTTTACAGACGAATCATTTTCAAAGATGAGTTTCATTACCCAACTATTATTTGTTTTGGTTTATTCGTTGATTTATTCGTGAATTTCATTTTTGACAATTAGCCGTATTGCGTCCTAATTATAATAAATGTATTGTTCAATTATTCGAAATAATCTCGTTGTTTGTAGAGACAGGTAAAAAAATGATGTAACAAATTAATCCCGATCGGAGTATCGGATACGTGAGTATCGTGGATGATTAATTATTGTTCGTGTAATCAACGGTGGTGGAGAAGGTTTGAGAAGGTGAAGGGCGGGAGGCTTCGATGCGTGGATTCTTCGATCCATTTCTACCCAAGAAAACGTGGCAATGGATTAACGCAAGCGATTCCAAGGCGAAGCTTGTTGCGAAAGAATGAATAAAAAAAAAAAATTAAAAATAAAAATGAAGAAAAACGGAACAACAAAGTAGGTTCATTTATAGGTGTATAGGAGCTTTTCACGCGATAAATATTGCGTGCGAAAAAACATAAGCGACGTTACAGGTCGAGAGAATATAATGAGGGGGAGTCCGAGGCTACTGTGTGTGCGTGTGCGCACGTTTTAGACCTTTTTTTTTTTTTACTCTTCGCCTCTCTTATTCGCGCTGGCATTTGCACGCACCGGGGAACGATCTTACTTTTTTCTTAGTCCCTGGAGAAATGGTGCGACACAACGGACCACTCATGCTGACGATACGAGACACGCCATCCTCGAGAAACGTTTTATTTCATTTTTTTTTTTTTTCATTCTTTTTATTTCTTTCTTTCATAGTCATTATTTCAAGCTCCTAATACTCGATAAAACGAAACACCGTCTCGTCGATCTCAATTCCAACGAGTGCTTTTTATTCCCTCTTCTGTCACGATTCATCTAACGTTTTTTCAATCCCCAAGTTATTTTTGTGTCGATCAAGAAAATAAACAAAAAATACTGCACGTTTTTAATCGATCGTGATCGTAGATTTTCTGGGGTTAAATTTATTGGATCTAAATTTAATCCAAGTGGATCTAAATGAAATCTAATAATTAAAATAATAATTTTATTCGATCCAATCATGTTGTTTTGCACACGAGGAAAACACTTTTTTAAAACACATTTTGATATTTTCTCTTGGAAAAACTTTTAGGCAAATTATTTGTTATTTGGCATTGAAATAAATAAACATTATTTAGTATTGGAAAAGTATGAGAGAATTATTTATATAGAGAATAGTTTTTGTGTGAAAAATTGTAAATACGAAAATCAGTTTGCAGAAAGTGTTTTTTTCGATATCGATATTTTTGTTTAGGTTTAGAACGTAATTTTTTACTTTTCAATTCATTTCAGAAATAATGGACATTTTTTTTAAATTTTTGAATTAATAAATTTGGTATTTTTTTATTCAAAACGTTTTATTTTCAATTGAAAAATTTTCAAAATATGTCTCCACTAAATCAATATTGATTGATTCTGCCAAAAAAAATCAATCGAGAAATACATGATCACATATTTAAAAAAAATTAATAAAAAACTTCGAATTATTTTTAAAAAAAGCAGAAGTGAAAAATTGCAAAAAACATGTCTTACCGAGGATAAATAATACAATAAAAAAGATCCGCCTGATACATAACATTTTCCCAATATCCTGAATGAAAGATCACAAATCGAATATGTTTTCGATAACTGCTTCCGTTTCCGCAGGAAGATTAGAAAAATCGTTTTTTTTTAATTTTTAAAATACCAATTTTTCAGAAATGCATTCCACTTCGAAAAAAAAAAAAAATAGGACGAGTGCGAGTGCTACGAGTTTTCACGTTATACTGACTCTTGTACGAAAGGACCCTCGTAAACCAAGTGACGATGATTTCATCTCCCGCACTTTGTCGCGGCTTCTCCTCTATCTCACCCCTCTTTCACCTCCCACTTTCTAACATACATGTATACACATTGATCTCGGATGTAATTACGAGTAGCTTGATCCAATGTGACTGTCCGTGGCGCTCACACTCTTGACCTCCCCACGTTCCCGATCGCGATCCTCTTCAATTTATTTTGTAGATCTTAATATATACATATATATATATATATATACATATATAAATGAGAATAGCAGTAAATTCAATAAATTATCATCCAGCTTTTTACTAGAATCAATTTACTATAATCAATTGTAAAAAAAGAAAAATCGTTTGGATCGTAAATTTCCAATCGTGGCTTACTTAAAAATTGAAGATTATTCGGCGTAACTGCCATGTTTATCATTTTTGTTTGGGTTTGTTTCGATTTCGTATTTTATCATTTTTATAATAATAATAATAATAGGGAAAAATTGAATGCTAATATTTTCGTAATCTTCGATATCATATTTTTCATAGTTATTATAATAACTTTGAAATTTATTCGAAAAACAGCAAAAGATTAATTTGATATTTAATTTTTTATATTTTTATCATAAAATATTATAAATTATTATCAACATAAAAATTTTTATGTTATTTCAATATAGTAATAGGATTATTATAAAAAATATTTAATAAATGTATTTAAAAAATCATTTTTTTATATGATAATAATATGTTAACTTCACATAACAATTATTTATATAACGAAAACATAATTTATTAATAATAGTTATAAATAAATAAGATAAATAAATTAATACAATTTATTAATAATACTAACAATTCATTAATCAAATTAATAACATTGTATCGTAATTTAATTTAATTTGATTATTCATAATATTATATTTATTTTCTATTTATTAGATTTATTATATTTATTAATCCATATTATTTATTTGTTTATTGTATTAACTCTTTTTTTGTTTTTGGGTGGGGTAATCCAGAGAATATTTTTGCTAAATACCGATAAGCATTTCCTGTCACGAGCGAGAGGCGAGTAATTAACGAGAGAGAAGATTGTCAGTTGAGAAACTCTGAGGTAGCTGGACCAAGTGAGGTTAGGAGGAGGATTTAAGTCCCTTGGCTCGAAACGTGGTGGTGTATGCACTGGCATTCAGGGAGCGAACGCGCATGGTCGTCACAATGCCACGAATACCACGAAGGCATTCTTCCATAATTTGTTCAATTTACACACCGACACTAACCCAGGGGCAACTGGGAGAGACCATTCATTGAGTTATCCCTGCCTGAATGGCTTGATCCAATCTTGAGTTTGACTCCGGCTCAGACACTGCTTGTCATCATCTTTCATGTACTATTGAATCATAGTCGTACTCCCGCATTCAATCAAATTTCAAGTTAATAGTCATAGCAAATAAATAATAAATAGACGTTTCGCTGCAAAGTCTCCTCCTCGTTGATTGATGATAATTAAATATCAATTTCCAATGACGAAGAAAATGATTAAAAAATAATTGGGAGATCGATCGAATCGAAGTATAAATAAATTAATGGAAACTGGAAAAAACGGTTAAAATTTTTGTAAATTTGAGGTATTGTAGTTTTTGATAGAATAATAATACACGAATTATTTCAGAATTTTTCGATAAATAATTTAAGAGTTATGAATATTTGAATTTAACGGGGTTGATTATGGGAAAACAGCTTTTGCAGATGTTGATCGTTGCTGAACGAATGGAACTGAATAACGCCGAAAATTCCGAAAATATTGTGTCATCAATTAAAAAAGATAGTGAAAGATTTAATCAAACGACGAATCGATCAGCGATCATTGGAAAACTCAATGTACATTGAGAGTTTTTGTAATTATTGATGATAACAAAACGATACGAACGTACGAATTAAATTTGAAAAATTGATAAATTTGTTGATTTAAACAGTTGGAAAAGATGTACAGTCTCTGACGAAACCTCAGTCAAATACAGGACAATATAATCGAATTTGACTTCGATTTTTATTTAAAGTGGACGAATAAAAATTTCCAAGTGTTTATTTATTATCAAACGAGCTATTCGTAAGGCTAAACATTAGTGACGTGATCTAGACTCGTAAATCCTCGTTTCCCCCATTTTTAGTAACTTTTTGCATGACTCTTCATTCAGCATCCAATTCCATCCTTAATCAATTATCAACGAAAAGAAAAACGCTAAATTTTCGTTGCGTTTGAAAGGGGTGGTGGTTTTTAATTGCGGGTCACTTTAATTGGAGCAATGTAACGAGCGAAATTGAAGCTGATACGACGAACGTTCTTTCACCGATCGACGCACTTCTTTGCTCGAACTTCCATGAAAAAAACTCGTACTTTTTGGCGTTTACTTTTGTACTTTCTTATCTGACGTCAGTCAGAAATGGGAAATGAAAAGTCGATTTTTTCGTAATCTCGGAAAAAGATTACTGGTGCTTCGTCATTGAAGAATATTTATCGAGTTGGAGCTGCCCGTGACGTCAGGCTATAGAACCCATTCAAACCCGTATAATAGAGATAATCGTTCTGATCAATGTAAATCCTTTGATGAAAAGAAATCACCAAGCGCGCACAAAGAAGGTAATAGATTTCTTTTCATCAACTCCGGAAAAGCTTCCAGCTTCGAACATGTATACGTGTTCGTGTATATGTGTGAATCGTGTAGAGTATAGAGCACGTACAGTGTGGGCGATTTTAAACGGACACCACAAATAAATCGACAAAATATCAGGTCTGCCCGAAAGTTCTGTCCGTTCGTATAAAAACAATTTTCGAGACGTAATCACATGTTTATTTAGCGGATGTTCGGTTATCTATTTTTATTGTTTAATGTATACATATTGACGTAGACAATTAACTAAAAAAAATTTGTTAAAATAATAAAAATTAGAAATTGAAAATTAGCAATTGACAATTAGAAATTGGAAATTGAAAATTAGAAATGGAAAATTAGATATGGAAAATTACAAATGGAAAACTAGAAAGTGAAAATTAGAAATTGACAATTAGAAATTGAAAATAAAAAATTGAAAATTAGAAATTGAAAATTAGAGATTGAAAATTAGGAATTGAAAATTAGAAATTGAAAATTAGAAATTGAAGATTAGAAATTGAAAACTAGAAATTGAAGATTAGAAATTGAAAATTAGAAATTGAAAATAAAAAATTGAAAATTAGAAATTGAAAATAAAAAATTGAAACTTAGAAATTGAAAATTGGAAATTGAAAATTAGAAATTGAAAATTGGAAATTGCAAATTAGAAATTGAAAATTGGAAATTGAAAGTTAGAAATTGAAAATTAGAAATTGAAAGTTAGAAATTGGAAATTAAAACTTGAAAACTAGAAATTAAAAATTAGAAATTGAAAATTAGAAATTGAAATTTAGGAATTGGAAATTAGAACTTGAAAACTAGAAATTGAAAATTCAAACATCATTCTCCATCGTGATAATACCAGGCCAGATGCTGCTTTTGGTACTCATCAAAAAATTGCAGAACGAGGTTGGGAAATTCTCTTGCAGCCCGTAAACAAACCCAAACAAACCCAAAAATTTCATAAAAATTACGCTACTGAAAATCGACGTTACTTTCAGACCAATCCAAAATAATAACCAAAAAAAAAAAACAAAACAATTCGTCAGCTGCAACTATCCGAAAGTCGAAGGTCATCGCCAAGTTGAAGGTCATCAAAGGTTCCGCAAAGTTCGTTGAATGAAGTTCACCTTGTACGTCTTTGTGTGTAAACCCAAACAAACAAAATAACTACGAAAAAAAAAACAATTCGTCCGTCGCAATTATCTGAAGGTCGAAGGTCATCGCCGTAACTTCCGCCAAGTTCGTTAAATGAAGGTCACCTTGTAGGTGTTTTTCGTCCAGTCCGCGATACTTCCAAGTCCGTGGAAAGTAAGGAAAACAATGTTGGCGTTAAGGGTGAAAACCGACCGCGATGAAAACGAACGAACGAACCTCTTCACACTGCACTTTGTCAGAGGGCGCCTTATATCTCTCCATGCACGAGTGAGGTCGAGTGATTGCGTTGAAGAGCACAAGCGAGATGTGGATTATAAGGATGAGGCTCCACCTCGTCGACCTTCTACCTACGTATTTATACGTGTTTACGTGCTCGTGAGTGTCAAGAGCGCGGTCTTCCAAGTCCTAGAAATTATTGTCCAATTCAATGGGCTACGAGTGGATCGTCTAGTATCCTAATTTTCGATGACGCGTTTTACGAGGATAGGGTAAGAAATTCGAACTTCGATTGACCAAATGGCTGAAAATTCCGAATTTTAATAATCCGAAACTAAAAATTCCGCAAAGGTTTACGAAGTTTGTTTGGGTTCGTTAGTTTGATTTAAAACCCTTGATTTTAAACAAATCCAAACAAAGCCAAAAAAAAAATACGAAATTTGTCGTTTCGGTAAATTCAAATTCGGAATTTTGATCCTTCTGGTCAATCGTAGTTCGGGTTTCCTATCCCACCCCGTTTTACAAAACCCTCGATCGTTTTTAAAAAAAGGTTTAAAACCTAGAACCTACAACGAACGATGAAAAACAACATACTGTCACCCGAAACGATTTTTGTTTATTAATCCGTATTATTAATGAAGTATTTATCAAACTTTTAAAAAGACTTAGCTTATTTATTTAAATTCATCATTATTTATTTAATTTATTATTCATTTGAATTAATCTTTTATTTTTTCTATTGTATTTTACTTATAATAATAATAACATTCGCATAAAACGAACAGAAATATTAGATAAGAATAGGAATAAGAATAATAATAATAATAATAATAATAATAATAATAATAATAATGAGAATAGTATTTGTATAAATTTATTAAAAATTGTATTATTATAAGAAAAAACAATATCATTATTGGTACACATGTATAACAATTTATTTTTTCTCAAAATAATATTCTTACAATATTTTTCATTTATTCTATACATTTTATATATTCATATATTTTTATAAGCTTATCTTTTTAGGTTTATCGGTATTATAATGCACATATAAGGGCCAATGCATCCGAAATAAGCTTGAAAAAAGAAATTCCATACGGACGCTCGAATTTTTACAATAGAATCGTGTAAATTCGAAAATGTGTATTTCAAGGTCATACGATGTGAGTAGGATCGTCAGAGCGACTAGAAGGTGAAACAACAAAAAAAAAATCGGTGCGCATCGATGGATGAGCACCGATTTTTTTTTTCATGGAAGGTTGGTGCAAAGATGTCGAGCGGAAAAGCGAAAAAATTGGGCAACGTTGTTTTCCCGGTTGGTAGAACGTGTTGTTTCTAATAATACCTGACAGGCGCTCGGTGAGACGCACGCGCGCGGCCTTGTTTGTGCAGGTGTCAAAGTGCACGGAATCTCGTATATTTATGCATACGTGTACGGATTAATGTATATGTAAACATGCAAATACGTATGGGAGGTGGTGAAGGAAGATAGGCGCACGAGGGGACGCGATAGAGGCTGGATGACACTGCATCAGCAGCGTTGAATGTGACAAGAAGGAGGAGAGATCTCGTGGGCTCGACTATACTCACGGATTCTCGCGTTTTGCTTCTGCAGTCCCAGTCAATACACGTTAGATGTCAAGTGACGAGGTCCGTTCATTCTGACGAACACACGTACCAAACGAAACACGTACGTTGATCGTCCATTTTTTTTTTTCGTTTTTTTTCAAGTTGCAAATTTGTTTAAACTTTAATAGTTATTTTTTTGTTATTTTTGATGGTACTCTTTTTGGTTTTTTCCCCATACGTACGTTGATCATCTATATTTGTTTTGTTTTCCAAATTACATATTTGTTTAAACTTTAATGGACGTTTTATTGTTTTTTTTTTTATGGTACTCGACACATTTTCTGTGATATTTTTGACCGATGAAATTTTTTTGCAATTTTGTCAGTGTTTTTTTTCAAGCTCTAAAGATTTCTGACCATTTTGGTTATTCCTTTATGTGAATTTTCTTGTTATCTTTTGTGTTGAAAATGTTCCTAGAAAGTTGTTTATTCGTAAATCGATAATGTCAATTTTATTGTTATTTTTTGTTACTTCACACATTTTCTATGTTATTCTTAGCTGACGAAAATTTTTACTTTTTGTCACGTGCAATCGAAGAAACGGCTGGAAAGTGATTTTTGTTTTTTTTAAATTATTTCTCATCACTCGAATCAAATGGAAATATCCCTTTTTCGTTGATAACAGAATTCTGATAGAATTTGTATTATGTACCGTTATTGTAGGTTTATTCATTAATAATTTATCAATTTAAATACTTGTAATTATTTATTATTTATTTATGTATTAATTACAGTTATACAGTTATTGTGCAGTAGTAGTATATGTATATACTTGTTGTAGAGAGGAATTTCAATTCGGTCGTGATAACGATATTTTTCTTTAATTCGATCGTACATCGTTTGTGTTTTAGCGTAAAATTGATATTCGTTTGCAGCAAAGAGTAACATCGTTTCATCGACCAGCCCATTAAAATAGTTATCAAAGTATTTATTTTTTAGAAATAAAATAAAAATCTGTTGATCAATTATTTTTAAACAGCAAAAATACACTAGTTCATCGTAAACAATTATTTGTTGATAGTGCAATTACTATTAGAATTTTTGAGCTATTTTACAAAAATAAGTAGACAATATCCGGAAAGTTTCTCGAGTTATGACGATTAATTTTTTTCTTCCCCTTCTTTGATTTTTAGTACGTTGTAATTCATTACCCAAATACGACCGGCCCATTACCGATAAAACGCTGAAAAAAGAAATTGCTCACAACAGAACATACGTCCAATACATCAAGAAAACATAATTGCATGATCAATCTCTTAATTGGTTTCGTGATGAAAGCGTCGCTCGTTGGTGGGATCATCCGCCTTCTTTTGTATTCTCCTCAATTTTTTTTATATCGAGAATGAACGGAAGCATCGAAATAATGAAAAACATCCTAAACTATTTTTCATTCTTAATAATTGTAATAATAAAAAGCTTAAAAAAAAAATTAAATCAAAATAAAAAATAAATACTGATAAGAGAACCAAAAAGAAAAGCTTCGAATTAAATAAATAAATGATACAAGATTAATAATAAATAAATAAACAAATAAGTAACAAAAGCTTATTAAACAAAGCTTTTTCTGTTAACCCGAAATAAAAAATAACGTTAATATTTTACATGGGGTAGCAGATTAAAGTTTAATAATAAATAAAAGATAAAAGCGTGATAAGAAATAAATAATAATATAAAACTGAACAATAAAATATGAACAAAAAATAAATAATAATAAATAGTAAATAACAATAAACAAATGATAAAAAATAATATAAAAATTAATAATAAAAGGTAACAATAAATAAACAATGAAAATGTGATAAGTTACGAATAATAATAACTAAATAATGAAAACTTTTATTGTTAGGTCAAAACAAATAACAGAGTTCATGATTAGCGTGCTGGAATCGACTAAAGGTATAAGGTCGAACTAACGTGTAAAGCCCACTGCATATTATGTATTTTCCGTTGGTTTGCCCCTTAATAACGCGGCGAGAATGAGCTTTTCTGATAAGATTTATGATACGCAGTTGTACGTATTTACGCGCACGAACGCGCATCCGCGCACCGAGTTACATGGAAGCGCACGTGAGGTATACTAGGACCTCGATTTAGACAACTTCCATTCACGCACGAATCCCTACTACGCGGATCGATACGCGTGGCGCGTGGTGGGGAGAGAGCTGCGCGAAACCGCGTTGACAGCTGCGCAGTAACTACCGACTCAGCAATCGAAGACCTACCCTTTCTCGGTCTAGGCAATTGTTAGTCAGAGTTTAATGATTACCTAAATCGAGATCGTACTTACGTATTCATTGGAAATAATAACAAATAATAATAATTTATTAAATCATTGTTAAATAATAATCTATTCAATTATTATTTTATTTAATTTCGTTAAAAATTTCATTGAAAGTACCTAATAGAAATCGACGTTACTTTCTGGCTTACCCATCACCAACCCAAACAAACCCAATATGAAGTTTAGGTTTATTGATAGGACTAGATTGTTATTAAATCAAAATTTATGATTATAAGTATGTATTAGATAATTGTTTAAAGATCATTTATTACTATCGATTTTTCAAATGTCTAATTTTACTATTTTTCAACGTTTTAATTGATTATTTTATTATTATCAATAATTATACAATATTATTTACAATTTATTTTATTATACAATAAAATACATAGTAAATGATATCAATAATATTTATTGATAAATTTACAATTTATCAATAATTGTAAATTGGAATATTGAAAAATAGTAAAATTAGACACTTGAAAAATCGATATATGTATGTATATATATATATAGGTTTCCGGGCTGTGCAGGCATAGGTTTTCCGCAGTTTCCCAATGCCCTTGTCAGAAACGACACGGTGAATACTGTACAGAGGGCGAAAGTCGGCTGTGGCCGCAGAGTGGGAGGGGCTTTGAAGAATCAGTAGTACATGGAAAAATCGTGGTAGAAAGAAGAATACAGAGAAAAACGAAAACGAAAATGTCGGGAGACACGTAACAGCACACAACGGTGTACGTCGGAAAAATGGAGGAGAATCAAGAACAACAACAATATATAAAATTTTCCGATGATTGCTGATTGATAAATTGTACAAATGAATATTCACTATTTTGTAATTTATAAAATAGTTAAATACTTTAAAATTCTACCACTATATTATTGAAATTCTAAAATAATTTATATATTATTATTATTATTATTATTATCATTATTCTATAAAGAATTATTTAAATAATTATTTGTCAATATATAAAAAATTATGAATTTATAGGTCTTCAAATAATGAAGAATTCTTGCGATTTTGTAATATCCACTTTTGCATTAAGGTTTCAAACGATAACTAGATGAGATCACGTTTCGAGCCATTGTCAATTTCATCTTGAATAAACTATTAACATTTCGGTTGATTTTTTGAGAAAAAAAATTAATGAAACGTTGTTTTTGTTTCTTGTTTCTTTTTCTATCAAGAATACGATCCGTCTAGGAGAAAAGTTGGAAGTAACATTTTTACCGACCGGGTATGTGACGCATGTCCTTAAGGCATTTGGTAGCTTATGAAAGAAAAGAAAAAAACGTGGAAAAATCGCAGCTGTAACAAAAGCAAAGTGTGTGAAAACGGTAGCATAGCCGAGCGAAAAAGAAACAACACCCTCGCCAGGGCTCATACGTGTCAAAATCATGAAGTACCGTGATTTATTACTGCGCTTATTTCTCATTTCACGAGCACCAGTCACCTTTCCAGGATTACTACAGCCATTATTTCGACATCGATAACTTTTTTGCCTGACGTTATTCATAATTCATTCAGGACTACCTCAAATACCACTTCAATTTGTTCACTTTTACAAAAAGCTCATTTTTCCTCGTATTAATATTCAAAGAATTTTAGTACACTCCAACGATAAAAATAAAAGTAAATAATAATAGTTATATTTATTAATTCATATGATAAACATTAATGAAAAGTAAACTCGTGATACCTATTAATTAACTACCTTATTAATAACATTTTATTATCGTATATTATTGTTTAATTGCATCAAAAATCTGACTAATAATATTATTGTCATAATATTAATGTTGATTGATTAAAATGAATAAAAAGTGAATTTTGAAGAAAGTAAACATGAATTTGCTACTATGTTAAAAAAATTACAATATTATTACGTAAGAAGTAATTTAAATAAATACATAATAATATTCTTCGTTTTCGATAAATTCGTCCACGTAAAATTCTATATTGCAAAAGAAGAATTCTATATTTAATCACAAATGAATTTTCAGTTTATCTCTATTTGATGCAGGCAAGCTTATCCGAATAATTTCGCGCATTCACTGTCAGTGGAGTTTGCATTTATCTCGTTTTTCTTTTATCTCTGGCAACTATATTTTTTTCCGGCGAGGTTTTTCACCGCTTAAACGATTCATGATGCGACAAGATTTATATATCTTTCGTGCAATAAAACGGGCGTGCGATGTTATTTCACGAAAAAATGTGCGAGGGTAGGCTCCGGAGATGAGAAGGCTAAGCCTCGTATGGAAAGGTCCAGTCTGCCAATAAGGATGAAAAACTGCCACCAGCTGGTACAGCGGTATGAAATAATCGTGAAGAGCCCGACTGAAAAATGAGAGAAGACACGCGCAGACAAACACTTTTTTTTATTTGATTTTACTTTTCGCTGTGTCAAACCTCGATTCGATGAAATACACTTATTAAATATTTCATCTTCGACTTATTCATCTATTAAAAATACAGTATGGGGAGAAAAGAGTTTGCACCCTTTATACGAAATTGTTTGGGTTTCTTCTACTTCCGATCGAGCGGAAATTTTGCAGGGATCTTCCTTTTGATACTCTGAAGCAACTTGTAAAAGGATATTTGGCGACTCGCGATAGGTTCAGAGATATTACGTTTTGAAGATTTTAAGTGAGGTTATGTAAGGCTTCCTCTGCCCTCCTACTTCCGATCGAGCGGAAATTTTGCAGAGACCTTCCTTTTAATATTCTGAAGCAACTTCTAAAAGGATATTTGGCGACTCGCGATAGGTTCGGAGATATTACGTTTTGAGGATTTTAAGTGAGGTTATGTAAGGCTTCCTCCGCCCTCCTACTTCCGATCGAGCGGAAATTTTGCAGGGACCTTCCTTTTGATATTTTAAAGAAACCTCTAAATGGATTTTTGGTGACTCGCGATAGTTTTCGAGATATTGCGTTTTAAAGTTTTTGAGTGAGGTTATGAGGTTACCCTAGCCTTATGAAAAATGTTGTTTCGATCGAGCCGAAATTTTGAACGCAAATGCTGCTCTAAGATAAACATTCTCAACAATTTTTCAAACTACTCAACGAATGTATACTTAAGTTTTGTATTTTTAAAATTTAGTCATTTAAAAAAAATAATATTAAAGAGTTTGCATTCTTGGGGTTTTTAAGGATGCCGAGCAAGGACGAACAGAATGGACAAGAAAAGGACGAGCGTCTCACCATCGATATGCTCAGCCCGTAGCGGCAGCATTGGAAGATTCCGTCTTCATCATCACAGACACTCATCGGCTGCATGGAAAATCGATCCGTTTGCTGTAAATATATTTTATTTATTTATACTGTGTAGAAACTCATCCCACTCATTACATTTATTTTTTTACGACCCAATAATCCAACTATTACATTTTTCAACATTTTATTTGAATTTGTTTACCTAAAATTCTTTTTCAGCCAAATTTCATAGTTGAACATTCGAGAATCTTAGAACAAAGAAAATCTGAATTATTTTTATTCTGAGCACGAACTCGCGGAATTCGATGAGGTTTTCCACTTTGTAAAAAAAACCTACGAAACAATTTTGACAAAAAATTTTGTCCAAAAAATATGGTCAAAACCATAAGAAAGAAATGGCAAAGAAATTGGCAATGAAAAAGTTAAGTATCGTTGAATCGCAACGATGAAAACTTCAGGAGTATCCATTTTTTTATTTTTTTTTTTTCGTACCCTACAAAAGTGCTTTGGGGCAGCTTTTCATCCGTTGAGAAAGAAGAAATGCACCGGGTCGCTGATTCGAATTTACGCTCTCTCGCTCACCTGTGCCTTGGATTTTTCATTTTTTCTTTGTTTTCCGGAGGTATGGACTCGTTTATCGTTCACTCTCGCTCTGTTACCTCCTCTTTCGTCCCTCGATCGTTATTTCTATTCCGTTACATCCTCGTACGTATATTCGATCCTAAAACCCCTCGTACGTATTTCCGTCGTTAAAAAGTGTCTGTACAAACAAAGTTTTCAATTAAACATAACGGGTACGTAATTTCGATAAAAATTAGCGAGTACTTCCTTCCGTCCTTTCTTTTCCTCTGTTTTTCTGCTTTTCCACTTTTTCCAACCTAACCTCTCCTGTCGTGACGAAACCAGAGTTAAGCTACAGTCTACCGGCTTTGCCGAGGGCACGGGGAAACTGTGAAAAACCCGCTTCGATATAAATGGCAGCGCCGAAAAAAAAACTTTAAAACAAAAATTCGTAAAAATTATTAATTCGGAGGAAATTAGTTTGCAGTTTAATTGTGTAAATCGTTTAAATTGCAATAAATAACGAGAAAAAAAAATTGATTTTGTGAGAATACTGGAGGTTCGAAAAAAAAGGAAAAAAAAACGGAAAAAAGGAGAAATATAAATTTAGTGAAAATATTGGAAGTTAGAAAAAGGAAAAAAAAATGTGAAAATTCTGGACGTTCGTCCCTCAAAATTGGCGGGTGGAGCGAAAGGGTGACGAGGAGCCAGGATCCGATGTAAAATCCTTCGAGGAACCGACGCATGCGTGTCGGAGGCAATTTTCACAGGGAGGCACACGCGAAAACGGATAGGCGAACACAATCGTCCGTACGACCGATCTTGCATATAGACACTACTTGGGGTACATCGCGCACGTTTTCCTTCTCACCTCAGTCGCGATGGACGCCTCGCGACGTGTGCATCTCGCTGTACTTTCGTTGCCCGCTGCTTCGCACAATCGCAACCCTTTTTTTCGACCACCCTCCTCGTCTTTAACGACTATCGACGGATCGACCTATTAGAAAAGTATACATGAAACGCGCTCGACCATCCCGACCATTATTTATCTTTTGCTAACCGGAAGTTTACGATTTTAAGCGGTGGCCACTCGAAACTTGTGCAGAAGAGAAATGAGTTTCGAACCGATACTCGTTGATAATCGTCAATTACTTAAAATAAGAATTTTTTTTTGGCATCAATAAAATTATCAAAATTGCGGTAATTAAATTACTAACATTGCCTAAATTGTGTTACTAATATATGTCGACATCAAATTACAGAAATAAAGATTTTTAATTTATCACTAAAATTTGCAACATTAAATTACGAAAATTGCCAAAATCAAATTTAAAAAATTACAAAATTAAATGAATATAATTACTAAAATTAGATTGCTAATATTGCCAAAATCGAATTACCAAAATTGCCAACATTGAATTACTAAAATTGCCAAAATTACATTACCAAAATTATGGATATTTTGGTAATGTAATTTGATATCACAAAAATATCCAAAATTAAATCACCAAAATTGCAAAAATTATATTACCAATATTGTTCAAATTAAATTATCAAAATTATTATATATTGTTTCCAATTGTGCGTGAGTAGATAAACGGCCGTGATAATTGATTTTCCGAAAAGTATTCGTAAAAAATTTCTTCAGACAAAATTTATCACACAATTTTTGTAAATATTTCACAAATTTCACGATTTCACAAGACAATTTTTTTTTTTTTCGTATTCAAATGAAATTTTGTTTTTTTCGGGATCGAATTTTTGCAGAAAATAGATCG
Organism: Ophioninae sp. B BG-2022a; assembly: GCA_030522765.1. Taxonomy (NCBI): domain Eukaryota; kingdom Metazoa; phylum Arthropoda; class Insecta; order Hymenoptera; family Ichneumonidae; species Ophioninae sp. B BG-2022a. Next base: position 2,697 of record JAPYZJ010002627.1, on the reverse strand, counting down.
AAAATGTCGAAATGGGAAGGAAGCGAGATTTTCTGCGGACGATTTTTAACCATTACCCCGTGGGCGAAAAATCTGTTTCTCGATGTTTTTCGATGATCTTGAAAAATGTGTGAACGAGTGCAACCGGAAAGTGTTTTGCGCGACGACTTTTGAAGGAAACGCTGTTTCGTTTCGCTCGTTGATTTTTCGTTTTTTCATCGATGACCATTCGCCGAAGAATGTGATTTGGACACGATGCGAGAATTCCTCGTCATTCGCATCCGTGAAATATCATTCGGATAATGACGCAATCGCCGACACCGTCGACGAGCAAATGCCACGACGAAAAATCGGATCGTGCGATAATCCTGGTACAAGCAGTTCCCTCCGCTAAAAATCTTGTCAAAAAATTCTTCGGACTTTCTTTTTTTTAATATCTATTTTCGATGTCCATTGGTTCACGCTTAATTTGAGGTTTAGTTTGTGCATGAGGAATAGTAGTGATTTATCATGATTTCGAGTCAATTTTAAGACAATTATTTTTCTTTCACAATAAATTTACAAAATCGTCAGATAATTTTGTTTACAGTTATTTTCGACAATTATTCTGCAATATCGGCGACAAATTAACAATGATTTCTTTGAAATTGACAAAATTGACCATTAACTAAGTTTAATTATGTTATGCATTATCAGTTTTATTTTTAATCAAGTTTTATGATTATTCGTTTTTTTAATTAATTCATTAACAGTTTGCACGACGAATAAATATTTGAAATACTTCGAGGGAATTCACGTATTTCGTTGGCAGCAAAGTTTTCACGAATTCCAACCTCTCGAGTCATAAACATTGAGGGAGTTTATACAAGAAATACAAATATTGCCTTCTTAAACCGACAGTAGGATAGTTTCGACATAGTTTCAAGTACTCTACAGTCAATTTACGGAACTTGCCAGAATGTTTGAGTATCTGTTAAATTCAGAAAATTCAAGACATCAATATTGACGATTTTTTCATAAATTGATGATAAATCGACAATGGCTTTTTTTTAAATAAATTGACGATAATTTCTAACAATTGCTTTTTTTATAAATCGACGATAAATTGATAATTGCTTTCTTAATAAATTGACGATAAATCGGAAATTTATTTTTTCATAAATTCATTCGGTCTGTCAGTCAAGATTCAAAATCGTGAAAAATCATTGACGCGGGATGACTTCCGGTGAAAAAAAAAAAAAAAAAAAAAAAAAAAAAAAAAAAAAAAAAAAAAAAAAAAAAAAAAAAAAAAAAAAAAAAAAAAAAAAAAAAAAAACAAAACAAAAAAACCCGAACGAAAACGCGGCAAGTGTCGATCCCAAAATTATTTGTTTCGTGGCTATTGCAGCAGATTCAAGACATCAACAGCCAAGTAGCACAGTTTCGCGACTTGCTCATCAACATCGGACAGCCCAGAGATAGTCCGGAACTTCGTGAACGCGTTCGGAAACTCAGACGAAACTGCGTCGAGGCTTGCAAAAGTGCATCGCAATTGGTCCTCCCGCAAATGCGAAGGTAACTTCACCATTTCGTTTTTTTTTTTACAAATAAATTACGAATCGTAGTCTTCTGTTACCTAACCAAGTTCCAGTTTTAATCGAACCCGTTTGAATTATAACTATCGGACTGCTGGTTTTGGAGCTCGAACTATCATTTAAAAAAAAAGACTTTTGCAAAACGCAATCGATATATGAACTCTCAATGTTTGGTGATAATGATAATAATGGAAAAATTGGATTAATTTATTGATCCTGGTGAAACCTGTTAATATTAACTGATTAATTGCTATCAATATTAAGATTAGTTATTAGTATGAATAATTTAATCAATATGAATATTTATTCATTTCAATAAAATAATATGAATATTAACGTCATTCAATATAATATAAATGTTGGATTAATTAATATTATTAATATTCATATACTACTATTATGATATAGTAATAATAATAATCATAATTTATTATAAAGAAATGTATTATGGGAAAAATAAGAATAATAGAAAAAAATATTTAGAATATCAGTAAAGATTTTTTTTTCTTAAATACTTTTATATAATTTTTATTTAATGGTTTATTATTATTATTATTATTATTATTATTATTATTATTATTATTATTTAATGTTGTTGTTGGTGGTGTCGCTGTTATCATATTATCAATGCATATTACCGTGATATTATAATAATCAATATAGTGTTATGTCTAATATAATATAACAATTATTATAATTAATTAATATTAATAATTTAATTAATTTTAATAGTTCGGAGCTAACATTAATAGATCGATCGCATGATTATTGACTCCACGTTGCATGGATGGGGGTGTTCGTTTATTGTAATATACAGGATGTCCCAGCTAATAATGTCATCCTTGAAATGGGAGGTAGGGGGTAAAATTCTAAGACGATTGATATAAGCATGTATGGGTCCCAGATCAACCCCTGAATTATTATGAATTTTTTACGGCAGACAATCGGAAGCGCCCGAGCCGGAGAGTCCGCATGGTGGGGGTACCGCTCCTCCGGGCACTAGCGAACGTGCGTGTTGCTCAGCGACGTAGGCCCGCCTGCGGGAGCGTCCGATTGGCTACCGTAAAAAATTAATAATAATTCAGGGGTTGATCTGGGACCCATACATGCTTATATCAATCGTCTTAGAATTTCACCCCCTACC
>JAPYZJ010002626.1:0-19898 GCA_030522765.1 Ophioninae sp. B BG-2022a | reverse complement strand
CGCTTTTCTTTTTTTTTTTTTTTTTTTTTTTTTTTTTTTCGAGGCGAAAAAAAGAAAAACTGATAAAAATAAGATTTCGAATCCAACATTACGAGCTGCGTCTTTCATGTGTTCGTTTCGTGTTGAAGCTCTCCGAAGTGTTCGAGCAAGAGATCGACCCTGTCATGCAGGCTCTGGGTTATTGCTGCGGTAGAAAGTACACCTTCAATCCTCAAGTACTCTGTTGCTACGGCAAGCAACTTTGTACGATACCGAGAGACGCCAAGTACTACTCGTACAAGAACAGGTCAGTCAACGAATTATTCAGGGTTCATTGTCTCTCGTTTCGAATCGGCGAGGTACAAATTCTTCGAACCTCTGAAAAATTATCAATGCACTCTTACGCGTCACGCGCACTCGATTTACGGATACGTTTCGCGTGAAACATGTTCCCGTCGCGTTTGCGCTATAGCAAAGAAAGGCAGGATAATTAACCAGATTGGACGCTTTTTGTCTATTCTGGCCAGTCCCCTGACCTACAATACACCCAATCTATGGGCAAACATTCCCGGCAAGCGCTCTCACCGTTAGTGATGCCCCGTATTTTCTCATCAACAGATACACCTTCTGTCAAAAATGTTTCAACGACATTCCTGGTGACACCGTCACGTTGGGAGACGACCCGACGCAACAACAGACGTGAGTATACGTTCTTCGAAAACTCGTGTGTTCACTCATCGCGCTACGAATCTCACGAGGAATGTTTCTTTTTTCCTCCAGAGCTATAAAGAAGGAACAATTTCAAGAGATGAAGAACGATCATTTGGAGACTGAACCATTCGTCGTGTGTACGGATTGTGGCAGAAAAGTGCATCAAATTTGTGTTCTTCATATGGAGAGTCTCTGGCCTTCTGGGTGAGTCGCTCGTTAAAAATATTTAAAAACTCGTATTTCCTGACTTCCGCGCGAACGGCGACCGTTCGCGCAATCTATTCATTCACTCGAATTTCTGAAAAGTTTGTATCTCGTTCAGCTTGTACAAAAAAAAAAAAACAGTGCATCGAGCAACCTCGTTTCTTTCGATGTCTCGTGATACTCGTCGCAAGAAAATTTTCTACGACGACGCTTCATCTTTTGTTTGGGTTGCAAATGTTGGATCGAAAGTATACCTCGTGGGCGGATTTTTGCGAGAATCGAAAGAAGCGTGTTTGATAAATTGACGCGATTCGGTGGAATAGGCACGAATACTTTTTGGCCCGAAGGACTTTGTAAGTCAAGAGAGAGCCGGTGAGAGGTCCAAAGTCGTTCGCCCTTGTCCTCCGTTGGTGGATCTTTCCCACTTTGAATCAGGTTCCGTTCGACATCTCGACGAAGGCGGACTAACGTTGTCTGACATATAATTGTGCGGTAAAGGAGTTAATCGCAGGCGCCTTATCGATTATTCGTCGTGCCCTCTTTGCGCAGATTCACCTGCGACAATTGCCTGAAGAAGAAGGGCCAGAAACGAAAGGAGAACAAATTCAACGCGAAAAGATTGCCCGTAACGAAACTCGGAACGTACATCGAGACGCGAGTGAATAATTTCCTGAAGAAAAAAGAAGCCGGGGCTGGCGAGGTGGCGATAAGAGTGGTAGCGTCGAGCGACAAAATAGTCGAGGTCAAACCCGGAATGAAGAGTCGTTTCGTCGACGCCGGTGAGATGCAAAAAGAATTTCCATATCGCGCGAAAGCTCTGTTCGCGTTTGAGGAGGTCGACGGTACGGACGTGTGTTTCTTCGGGATGCACGTGCAGGAATACGGGAGCGAGTGCACTCCCCCCAATACCCGACGCGTCTACATCGCCTATCTCGATTCCGTGCATTTCTTCAAGCCGAGACAATTCAGAACGGCGGTCTATCACGAAGTTCTCCTCGGTTATTTGGACTACGCGAAACAGCTCGGCTACACGATGGCTCACATATGGGCGTGCCCGCCCTCCGAGGGTGACGATTACATCTTCCACTGTCATCCACAGGAGCAAAAGATTCCAAAACCCAAGAGATTGCAAGAGTGGTACAAGAAGATGCTCGACAAGGGAATGGCCGAGAGAATAGTTCTCGACTACAAGGTAAGAGGTTCGCTCGCGGCAAACCGATCCGACTCGACTCGAGTCGATGGGTTAGTCACGAGGGGCCGCCGCTTGGCAGACTCCGGCAAAAAGACAGAGTTTTTGCTCGTGTGTCGCAGGATATCTTGAAACAAGCGATGGAGGATAAGCTCTCGTCCGCTGCGGACTTGCCGTATTTCGAGGGTGATTTTTGGCCAAACGTCCTCGAGGAGAGCATCAAGGAACTCGACCAGGAGGAAGAGGAAAAGCGGAAACAGGCCGAAGCTGCCGAGGCGGCCGCCGCCGCGAACGCCGTAAGTACCGTCCTCTTTAAACTCCTCGCGGGCTTTTCTTTTCTTCCGCGTATCGGTATAAAGAAACGTTTCCTCGACGGCGATCGGGTAGATTTTCTCGTTGGCCGATGACTCCGAGACGGGACCGGATGGTAAGAAGAAGGGCCAGAAGAAGGCGAAAAAGTCGAACAAGTCGAAGGCGAATCAGCGAAAGAACAGTAAAAAGTCCAACACCCCGCAAACCGGTAACGATCTGTCGACAAAAATATTCGCCACGATGGAGAAACACAAGGAAGTGTTCTTCGTGATTAGGTTGCACAGCGCTCAAAGCGCCGCCAGCTTAGGAGTGAGTTACGCTTTCCTCGGCTTTCTCGAGCGTACCATTTATTTCGTCGCTCGAATCCTCCTCTAAACGTTTTATCGCACCGCACAGCCGATACAAGATCCCGATCCAGTGCTAAACTGCGATCTCATGGACGGACGCGACGCCTTTCTCACAATGGCGAGGGAACGACACTACGAGTTCTCGTCGCTCAGAAGAGCAAAGTTCAGCTCGATGTCGATGCTTTACGAGCTTCACAATCAAGGCCAGGACAAATTTGTCTACACCTGTAACAATTGCAAGAGTCACGTGGAGACGAGATACCACTGCACCGTTTGCGACGTAAGTCGACCGAGAATCCTCCCGCCTTTCTCTCCTCTCCTCGCGCATCGGAAAAAAATAATCGCGAGCCGCTCAAACTCCCTTTTTCCGCTCGTTTCAGGACTTTGATCTGTGTATCAGCTGTAAAGAAAAGGACGGTCACACTCATCCAATGGAGAAGCTTGGCTTGGATTTGGACGACGGCTCGTCTCCGGCCGATGCGAAGCAGGCCAATCCTCAGGTACGAGACTCGCGCGGTTCCCCATTTTTCCAAAATTCGTCCTTGAACAACGATCGAGTATACGTTCTTCACCGATCCGGGTTCGTTTTATCGTCCAACAGGAAGCGAGAAAGTTGTCGATACAGAGGTGCATACAGTCACTGGTGCACGCGTGTCAATGCCGCGACGCCAACTGTCGATTGCCGAGTTGCCAAAAAATGAAGAGAGTCGTGACGCACACTAAAATCTGCAAGAGAAAGACGAACGGTGTTTGTCCCATCTGCAAACAGCTCATAGCTCTTTGTTGCTATCACGCGAAACACTGCCAGGAAACAAAGTGTCTTGTACCGTTTTGTTCGAATATCAAGCACAAGATGAAACAGCAGCAACTTCAACAGAGACTGCAACAGGCCCAGCTGCTCAGGTGAGTGTTGCCCCTCGTTGGGTACGTTCGCGGTGGTGCTCGACGCGAATCACGAATTTACGAAACTCGGCGCGTACATTGGAGTTTCGTCGTGCGATACGCTAGATCAAATTGGCAGGCCAATTAGCCAGTTTCGACGAGATTCGTCGATCCAGGCCAGTCCCCTGACCTACACGCCTCGATACTCGAATTATCCGAAATATATAGTTAAAAAAATAAGGGGCACGACGGTCGAATAACGCGTTCGTTCGATGAACCAACAGGCGAAGAATGGCCGTGATGAACACGAGGCCGATGACGGGCGGGCAACAGACGACGAACGCCGTTATCGCGGCCGGCGTTTCGATGAAACCGGGCGCCGGCCCGACCAACTTGCCGTCCCCTCACCAACCGGGTATCGGGCTCAAGCCCGGTACGCAACCGCCAACGGCCCGAGTTCTCCAGGTCGTCAAGCAAGTACAGGAGGAAGCCGCGAGGCAACAGGCTCCCAGTAGTCACGTCGGTTATGGAAAGGTCACCCCGGGCGGCGGAGTCGGGGTCGGTGTCGGAGTGGGTGTCGGGGTCGGTGGTCAGGTCGGCGGTGTAATGCCACCCCCTCAGATACAGCGATCCATGCCGGTTCAAATGCCAAATACCAGCGGTACTCATCTCATATCCATGGATCAATGGACACCGAGGTAGAAGCACGGGCTATACCGAAAGTAAGCCAGCCGCGGGTGCGCCCGCGCCAAACGCCATTCAATTTTCCTTGGTCCTCTTCCTCAGGTATCAACCGAACGCCGTCATGCAACAAAACCCAGGATTGAGGCAACAGACGCCACAGCAATTGATGCAGCATCCGCAACAGCAGCAGCAACATCAGGGACAGCCGGGAATGGGAATGGGTGGTCAGATGCCCAGACAGCCGAGCGTCATAGGTGCTTCTCTGGGTCAAGTTGGCCCGGTCGGTCCCCAACCTCAGTCCGTACCGAAAGTCGCGCTGCAGCAGCTCATGCAGACTCTCAAAAATCCCAGTACACCCGAGCAACAGCACCAAATACTCCACATACTCAAGAGCAATCCACAGCTAATGGCCGCGTTCATAAAGCAACGACAGGTACGCCCGAATCTGTCGAAAACACCGGCTTTCGTCCTACAGAAGAATATACATATACACCGCACCGATCCTTTTCCCGCGTCAACACCTTCCTTCCTTCCTTTGACCTATTTTTACAAATGGCATCGCTCGACGCGTGACATCGTCGCTCCGACGATTCGTTTCCTCCGTCGAGACTCGGCCAACGGGACCCTGTGGGTGCTCCTTCCTCGTTCCTCCCGGTTATTCGTCTCAGTCTCTGTGTTACCCGTTTGCCAATTTTATTCACACTCGGGTGTCTAGAGAGACTTAAAAAAAAATGCCCAAACGAAGCTAATGTTCTTGGCCGAAAAATGGATTTGAACATAGGATGTTCGGGCGACACGCGAATTACCGAAAAATAAAGTAAAGCGTGGACTCGCGTAGAAGATTCCTGAGAAGACCGAAAGGTTCGGCGCGTTTGTAATATCCTATTTCCCGTTTTCTTTTGGCGCTGCAGCAACCCGGCGTTCAACACGGCGGAGCGGTAGTTCCGCTTGGTTCTAATCAACCCCAACAACAGCAACAACAATCGGGGATGCAATGTTTGATGTCGCAGCAACAGCAGCAGCAACAGCAACACGCGCAACAGCAGCAAGGTCGGATGCAGCAAATGCAGGCGATGCTGATGCAGCAACAACAGCAACAACAGCAGCAGCAGCAGCAGCAGCAGCAACAACAGCAGCAGCAGCAACAGCAGCAGCAGCAGCAACCCGGCCAAGGGCCGACCGCTGTACAGCATCAACAGTGGTACAAACAGCAAATGCTCGTCAATCAGAGGCAACAGCAGCAACAGCAGCAGCAGCAGCAACAACAACAACAGCAGCAGCAGCAGCAGCAACAACAGCAGCCTTTCACGCAACCGCCAGCACCACCGTACGGTCAACAACGACCCATAAGACCATCGTTGCTCGGTAAGTCCCCTTGTTCGTTGCAAAATTTGTCAAAATGAAAATAGGAAATAGTTGGCGAATATTCGAGGATTGCAAAAGTTCCGAGCGAGCAACGAGACGCACTTTGGACATCTCGTTACGAAACGATATCGATTATTCGCGCGCGGTCCGTATCCACCCGAGAAGGTGACTCGGTCCCCGAAGGGAAAGAACAGAGTATTCGAGTCCTTTTGAGGGGTACGTATCGCGGGGTGTGCAAAAGGACAGTTCCATCGGCACGAATAACGGAGGGATGAGAAGAGAAATAGCAAAATACGAACGAGGTTGAGAGAAGCCTCGAGAAAATCCGGTCCGTCCGATCGCGGCGTTGATTCGAGGGTTCTCGCGGTCGCGTTCGAACGTACACGAGGAGAGCGACGCGTGTCGATAAGATTGAGATCGCGAGGTTGGAATTTCGGATCCGCGATAAATATCGGGAAAATGCGAATCGTTTCCATACGTGTTGTTGACTCTGTCACGCAGGTTACGGTGTGAACGAGCAAGGTTACGGTCAACACGGGCTGAAACCGACGCCACCGCTCGTTCCGTCTCCCCAGGGGGTAATGGGACCACCGGGAATCTCAGTGCCCCAAGCGGTTCAGCAGCAGCTGATGCAATCGGTGCGTTCACCACCGCCGATAAGATCGCCACAGCCGAATCCCTCGCCGAGGGCCGTGCCATCGCCGAGGAATCAGCCGGTACCCTCGCCGCGCTCGGGCCCGGTTCCCTCCCCTCACCACCATCAGCCGCACGGGACGCCGGCCCACTCGCCGGCCCACGAGCTCGGCGGACCCAGCGAGATGATGCTCTCCCAACTGACGGCGGGGGCCGGCGCGCCCTCCGGACACCCGCCGAGCATGCCCCACCATCCATCCCCGGCGCCACCACCGACGAGCACCACCGATACCGGCGACGTAACCCCGATGACGCCGCAGGATCAACTTTCCAAATTCGTCGAGGGATTGTAGTGACTGTTGACGATAAATGCGGTCGAGAAGTGCGGCCGACGCGACACTACTAACGATTCTTACAATCTCGAGTACAATCGTCCCGGTCATGACAACCGAGCTGTTGACGCCCTCGCGCGTTATCTGACGAATACGCGCGATTGATTCGCCTCCTTCGGGCTAACGAGACTTACCGTTCGACGATCAAAGGAATCATTGAATCATTGACGAAGAGTACGCGCCGGCGCCGCGACGCTCACGGTTCGACTATCCGGACGCGACGCACGGACCTCACTCACGCGTCACGGAGAACGAAAAAGCAAAAGATAAACGAAAACGGAAGAAAGCAAAACGGTGAAACGAGCGCCTCGCTAATCGTCAACGTTCCTAAATCTCACGGCCGAATTCGCTCAACCGTTGTAGATTTGTATACTAATTGTATGTATCGATACGTACATGTATAAATGTACGTGTATATATGAATATGTACGCGTGGATGTATGCACAAGCACACGTATATGTATATGTCTCTGCGTGTATACACGCGTGTATACGTACTCATATGTAAATGTACATATATATACATATGTGTATGTGTGAATATTTATATATATATACACACGTATATGTGTATATGTGTAAATGACGACGAATCTAACGGAACGAACCGAACGAAACGAGTTCTCTGGTTATCCCGTTCGGAGAATCTTTCTCTTAACGTTAACAATTCCGCAGAAGAAGACGAACGCGAACGCGAACGCGGCCGCGAAGAAGAAGAAGAAGAAGAAGAAGAAGAAGAATGATTGGAAAATCTGTCCGAGCCAAGCGCAACGCCGAGAGGCGAACCGAGAGATTCGTCGTTCGTCGCTGGTATCGCGTGATACGATAAACTCGCAAAGGCAAAGAGGTGTATATCGAAAGTGCCGCGAGACGAATGGGCTCTCTCGCGGCTGATACTCGGGCCTCGGTGCGTCGCGCACGATCCCAAGCTACGGAACAATCCCGCGCGACTCCGAGCTCAACTCGGCTCGAGTCCGAGCTTCTACCGCGGGACTACGGAAACTCTCCGACGAAGGCAAAAGTAAATAAGATGAAAGGTTCGTCCTCGAACCTCCCAAAGTTCGCCCTTGTCCAAATTCCTCGGTGACGCCGCGTCGCGCTGTCGAGTGAATCGTACAAATGTGTTGTGTATACTTATCGTTAATTAATATTAAAGAAAGCGGGGAGAGACGGTGGACGGTCGACCGGGAGCGCCACGGACGGTGGTCGGACGCTGCGCGGTACGACGATTCGTATCGCCTCCATCTTCGAGTATAATCAACGTGACGATATATCGAGTAACGGATTTAAAATAATGTCTTGGTGAATCAAGTCAACGCCAGATACGTTGAATCGAAACTTTCGAACGCGCAAACTCGGACGTGCGATTCTCGCGCGTCCGCCGAGCGAAATGGCGCTCCTCGTCTAATTAAAGATCTTGGAGCGTGGAGAGCGAGAGAGAGAGAGAGTGAGTGCGAGCGAGGGGAACGATCGGAACAAAGTTTGGTACGTACGCGTGGCTGTGTCTGTGCGAGCGCGTGTGCGCGGCTCTGCCCGTTGGATACGAGGACACGCGCGCACACACGCGCCACTCGTGCACACGCCCCCGCGCATACGTGTTATCACACACGCGTGTACATAAACCGGTGAATGGAGCAACGTGACAACCGTTTACGTGAAATTGTGACGATGGGTGCACGCGTGCGCGCTGGTGTACGTGTCTCGTGTTTGGGCGGCTCGTTCGGACGGTTATCTTTGTTTCGTTTTTTTTTAATCCACCTTTCGTTTTTTTCTTCCGCAAATGTCGATACAAATTTATTTATCGATACTCGCTCGCTCCAAAATCACAGGTCCAACGGGACGAAATTTTTCAATCGATTCACGCGAGTCGCGACGTTGCGGAGTGCTGACCGATAAAGAAAACGAAACAAAAGGTTACTTCGAAGCAGTACTGGAGAGAGCGTTCGGGAACGCTCGTGCATGGGAAAAAAATCAGCTGCTATTAACTCGCAACACGTGCGATCGAATGAATCATTTGAAAATATTCGATTCCAGTTTTTGTTCTCGAGTGCGTAGGCTGCGGCCGGGGGGCGGCTTATCACGAGCCTTCGTGTGTGTCTCTGTCTGGCGCGTGTGCGTGTGTGCGTGTGCGCGTGTGCGTGACGCGCGGAAGCGAAGACGATGCGAAATTGAACAGAGCGCCGATTCACATTTTTAGATTTAACATTAACGTTCGTAATCGCGTGGAAAAGATAAGTTTACCCACCACATTCAAAAGAATATCCAACCACTGTGTACATATTACACTATTATTACGATAATGATAATAATAAGTAATTAATAATTTACCTGCCTATTATAAAAATTATTCGTTATTATTACAACTACTACTGCTACTACTATTACGACTATTATTATTATTATTATTATTATTATTTTTATTGCTATTATTATGGATAACGAGCATAGAATACTGTAATATTTGAAGTGCGACTAAGCGATGAGGATTTAGATCGAGAGACAGGGGGAATGTAGAAAAGTAAAGCCAAACGCGTTTTGAAAAGCTCGAGCGAGGATAAATGCGCGTCCGTGCGAGGCGATGTATAGTTGATTACGGGCAAAAGAGAAAAACGGAGGAAAACGACGAACCGCCGAGATTTTTTCATTATTTTCCACTCGTGAGCCGTGAAACTTGGATGCTGAGCTAACGTGATTATGCTAGTGCTGTAACATAGTACACGAAAAGAAAAACAAACGCTAGAATGTAATTTTTTCCTACCTACTTCGCTACTATTATTATTATTATTATTATCATTATCATTATTATTTCTTGACTACACACCTATTATCATATTTATAAACGAATCAGTTCACCCGACAGCGGGGCCAAATCCGTCTCGATGGACGCAAACCCCGGGGGAGAGAGAGGCGCCTATGCATATATATATACACACACACACACACACACATATATATATATAAATATGTATATAATAATAAAGCAAATATTATTAAATAATAATAGTGATATTGATATTGTTTAATAATATTATTATTATTATATATATCGGGTTGGGACACTCGCACGGCCGACGCTCCCTCGCGGCACGGGGCTCGCCTTTTCGCAACATTCGCAACGCGCCGAGTCGACAAAGAACAAACGCGTCCAACATTTAGCGGAGAGAGAGAGAGACAAACCCCAACGTACACGCGAGTTTCCGAGGACCGAGAGACCGAGATACGTTAACCCGACACACGCGACGCTCAAGTGCGGAGCAACGCGTTACGCGAAATACATCATCGTCACCACCACCACCACCACCCTCGTCATCGTCATTATTACTATTATTATTATTATTATTATTATTATTATCGTGCACATAAAAACAGAGAGCGAAGAGCCATTGGCAACCCCGGAAGCGAAATAAAAGATTTACGGGAACGTTTCCCAAGGTGCGCTTCGGATATTGCGACTCTCGCGACACTCCGACTGACCCGCGCCAACCTCTTTCCCCCCCCCCAATAATTTAATTGACGTCGATGTAAACTTTTTTTATGTAATTTATACCGAAGAGGGGTAATATTTCGTTTCTCGTTCTTTTTTTTTTTTTTTATCGAACCGAGCAGTAATATCCGAGGCGCGGACGCGTACGGATTATTTCATTTCCGTAGGGGGCAACTGTTGCGAGCTCGATATCTACAATCGATTTTTATTACGAGTAACTATGGGAATAGACGGTGCACGCGCGCGCCCGAGAGAAAGATCGTAACGACGAAAAAATACAAAAACCCAAAAGTATTTGGCTTAGTATGGCTGTGTCTAGGACAGTGTTGTATAAATCTGAAGAAAGTGAGAATGGGTATTTTACCTGTGACGGTGGTTAATTGTTAAGATGAAAAAGAAGGACGAACGTTCGAAGGCTGCGCGTACCAACGCTCTCTTTGCCGAAAACAAATGACGCCGCGATATCTCAATCGAGTCGTCCACGAGTGGCGATCGGTACCTTTTTTTTTTTCCTTTTTCTTCTTCGTCGCATCGACGCAGTCCCAGCGGTGATCGAGCCAAGCGCCCCGATCGTTTAGAGTTCTTGTTACCCCGTAATCGACTATTTTCGTTAGCGACATTACCGAGTCGAAGTAAACGCGAAGTGCGTTTCGAGTACGAACGTTTGAACGGTTAAAATTTTGTCGATCTCGAGTTCGAGCACCAGGCGTCGCTCTTTTCCATAATCCGCATCCCGCATGCGCCGTTCGCCCCGCAATCTCGACTATTTTTCCATGATCTCTCCCTCTGTCTCGTCGAATCGGAAACTGCACGTTGGTACGCGGAGTATTCCTGGCAATTTGCTATTGTATTACGACTAGACGAATGATACAACGCTATATTAAAAAAATATATATTATACGATTTGTTTTTTTTTTTGTTTTTTTTTTATAATTCGATTCCGCCCTCTATCGTTTTTTTTTTTTTTGTTTACGCGAAAGACGTATACACGGTTACGCAGTGGACACACACTCACACACGGATCGACACGCGCGCGCGGACGACGCGAGCTCGGACGTACGAGCGAAGGGATTATCGCGTTTGTAAATTATAGATATTACGTATCACTCGTGAATGAAAGAATGTTCGAAGTATAGCGGTAACGCGAGAAACGGTGGCGAGGAGAGAAAACAAATGTGTAAAGCTTAACGGAGATTACGATAATATTTAACGAAGCCTCGTCGTTGTTGAATGAAGAAGGAAAGGAACAAGAAGAAAGGAAATACGAGAGTACGGCGGTACATACTTTTTATTATGAAATCTTTCGTAAATAGTTATTTAAATTGATCGAACGAAGACTCGAGCGAGAACGGTTAAAAGAATTGTTACTACGTGTATTTATATATCAAGAGGGAAAGTTCATCAAGAATGCAGCTTTTCCAACCTACAATCTCTACGTCATCATTTTTACCTGGCCTTCATCATCGTACTTGGTCGCATTTATTGCAGAACCCGCTGTAAAAAGTTTGCGAGTCCCTTTAGTTGGCATTATTTATTTCCTTTGTCCTCCACTGTTCTCCCTCTTCTTGTATTCCTCCCTCGGTTTTTTATCTTTTTTTTTTTTGTTCTGGCTTTTGTTCTTGGATTTTTTTGGTACTGCTCGCGAAGATCTACGCTGGAGCACCACTCGAAGATAACCATCGACTAGTACGCGCCGCTCGACTTCCGGTTCAACGACTCCCGTATACTATATGTTCGTGTGTGCGGCTACACAAATATAGATATGTAACAAATTTTTGATGGTTTATTACGTTTCAAATACAATTGCATGTACGAATATTATATCGTCTCGACAAACAATTGTAGGATACGTCGTTCTCCCTTTTCCTTCGGCACTCGCCCCCCCGCCCCCCCCCCCTCTCTCTCTCTCTCGCCTTTCCTGGCCGTTCGAACGCATCATTCGTCAGAATGACGAGTATTCCTTTCAACGTGGACGTTTCCAAGCCCAAACAAACGATACAAAAATTTATATATTTTCGAGACAATAATGTAACACGCGTCGGGGGGGATCCCGGAGATCGATCCGAAAATTTAGCGAATTGTCACGAAAGTAACACTGCCCCGCGACCCCTAATAATCGTGTACATTTTAATCTCGTAATAATGAAATTTACCCTTGCCGGGGCGTAAAACGGCGCGTTATTTTTCTACTTCGCTTCACCGATACTTTCCATCCATCATCGTTCGCTCGGATCTTTCGTTTCCGCTTTTCGTTTTTTGCGCTATTGGGGAAATTGCACGCGGCTAAAAAGAACGGGACAAGTTCAGTGCCCAACGGAGTGTACGGGTCACAAGAGCTTTGTAAATAATGGTATGAACGCGAGGCCCAACAACGTTCCTGTCCAACTCCGGTGAGAAGCGCTCAATGTACAGATTTGTAAATACTAATCGTTCGGTTCCGCTTGAATATAGACACACACACATACACACGCATAGGGTGAAACTAGCGACCGACTGTAGCTTCACTGATAGCGACTGAGCCTCAAAACGGCGCATAGTGTCACTTTCCTATTTTTAATAATCGGCAACTGAATAATCGAAGATTAAAAACGAGACGCGGCGGAATTGGAAAATATTGCAGCGTTCCATCAATTTTACATTTATATTTATTTCTCGACAAAACTAGGGTCGCTCGCGTTGAAACGACAAATATTCGCTTCGAGTACACCGGTCTATCGATAGCAGAGTGATCGACAACTGTTTAGTTTTCTCTTGTCAGGTTAGGCTCGCGATGCCCGAAAAAGGACACCGACGATCGTTGATCGTCCCGTGAAACGCGCATCCGTAGGTATTAATCTCGTACCAGTAATATCGTCGATACAGAATTACCATGGTTAAAGATACAATTGAATCGGTTTCGCCTGACAATATTCGTTCGAGCGCGCTCCCCAAATATCCAATTTCTTCATTGAAGTCATCGTCGGACAAACCCGGATACGTATCGCGTTTTATCACTAACGCGTTTCATTGTTGGACGTTGTACGTTTCACCGCATTTATAGGAATTGCACCATCGTTCGTCTTTATTCCAATGAATAATATTCAAAGCAAACGAACAAAGACACACGCACGGTTCGACCGTTGAGAAGGACGAACCGGTTATCCACGAAAACAAGGTTGCAGTGGTCCTTGGGTAGCGGTATCCGTCGTCTCGCGCTTCTCCTCTCGTTTGCCGAATATTACCTCCACAGAGATTTGTAAAATAGTTAAAAAAAAAATATATATATATATATATATAATTGGAAAATAAGGCCAAACCCCGAGAAGAAGACTCGCAACGCGAACCGAGGATAAAAACCGTCGATCGCGTCTACGAGTGAACGCGACTGATGCTAGCCTGATAGATACCGAAAGACAAAACAAAACACGACCGGGTCAACACCGGACGCTATACGAGACTCGAAGAGACAAGCATTCACGATGCAAACGGAAAGAGAAAGATTTCCAACGATACCCGGATACTACCCTACGAGGAGGAAAATAAAAGATTACGAGTCGATCGAGTACGAAAGCGTTAAATACAGAGTATATACGTAATGCTAGAAATAATATTATATTTGATAGTGTACGAAATAAACGAGAAATACGTACGCGTGCATCTTTCTATATCGAGTCGAACGAAGGCAAATTGTACACACACGGACACATACGTATATTACAGAGATGACGAGTGCGGAGAAAATAAGAAATATATGAGACGTACGTTATAATTGTGTACAAGACGCAGGAGTGTATCGGCGAATAAACAAAACTGGTGAGCCCACGAACGGTATCGACGATTGACGATCTGTACTATTTAATGAGGAAACGTGGCCGGAAACTGACGAGAAACAAGATCAACCATTATTATTAATATGTATACTATATAGATGTAATTAACTATTAATGATTATTATTACTGTACAATTGACAAGATTCACTCATTGGATAGCTGTCTCCTCGTAGTATTATTACCAAGGCATTTATTGATTTTATACAATAAACGATCGAAACTTTACGCGGCGGTGTCTAATGAGATTTGGCCGAGTGGCTCGATTTGAGATATTCACTCGGGGTTCTCTCTCGATTCTATCTCACAATCAGGCGGGTGAGAATCGTTTCGTATTCGAGCTCGAAATAACTTGGCCGATCGCACTCGGCTGTACCGTGACTCGTTAGAATCCTCCATTCCTTCTCTTTTACACGCCCGTTTTATACATTTTTTTTTTTTTTGGAATCTGTACACTCACCAAACGTACAGATTTTCCTCGCTTAACAATTTCGAACCTCCAAAAATGGAGGTTCGAAAAATTTGAATATCTTCTCGATTCTATCCCCGGTTGTGATCGATCAATTTCTCGACTCTTCGATCGTCCCGTATCAGATTCCGAAAATGTAACGTAACCTGAAGATCGTCGTAGGGGTCGCGACTATCGCGTACGAATTATACTTCCCGGTCTCTACTGGTTTTCTCTTCCAAAATTCATTTCGCGCCTAACTAGTGGCTGGCAAATTTTCCAGCTTGCCCCTTTTTTCCACAAGGAAGAGAGAGCGCGGTGCAACGGAAAATTTGCGAGGTTTCGGCGAGTTGTACCCGCCATTTGAAACTCGATACGCGTAATGTACATTCGCGGTCCAGCTCGGATTTAAAAAAGGGGAAAATTCATTGATGATCGTGTTACCGAGAGAAAGGGAAAAGAAAGGGAGAACGCGGCCTTGGATCGTTTGCCCGCGTCTCCCCGTCTGTTGCGTGGACAGCGTATAACGGACGGCAGCGCGCGCACCATCTCCCGACGTACATTTTCTCCTCCTTTTTCGATAATTCGACGAGGCACGTTGCTAGCGATCGAAGGCGCGCTCTATCCTGGATAAGCGCGTTCCATATTGTAGGCTGCTAACCGAGAGCAATCACCGACTCGTGCATGAATTTCGTAATATTGCCGAATCGAGTAAACGGGCTCACGGTTGCATCGCGATCAGCGAATTCTCACTCGCGTGGCTCGTGGCCGCACCCACTGCGATCATTACCCAGATCGCAATGGGGTCAATGCACACCGTACGAACCTCTCGCGTCTCCTTTATTTCGCTTTACACCGAAAAACGGAAGCATCGGTGAAAACGCTCACTTTCCCCAGCTTTCCAAGCAAATTTCCAATCAGCCAAGGACGGAACAAGATTCGTAGACGACTGACGAAGCTTTGAGGTGGACGGAGGGTGTCGCGGCCAAACGGATTAACGTTCGCAAAGCCAAGATGGCGTCGATGGCCCATGCGCGGTTGAGCTCGCGCTTCGGACGGTACTCGTACGTTTCATGATCGCGTATTAGTTTGGCACTTGCATCGTGTATGATAACCGTACACGCTAGCAAGAATGTCAACCGCAACCGTCCAAACTCTTCAATTACCAACGGAAGGAACGCTAGCAACAGCGGAAACCTATTTTCCTCTCTTTTGAGTATCGGAGGTAGATGAGAGAATCGCGACATAACGCGTCATGACGTTCGGTTAATGTGTATAACCGCTCTTCGTTTTTTTCCTTTCGTCTCGCTGTGCGCACGATGTGAACTTCGAGATCGTATCGTTGTGTTGGAACCGAAAATAGATACAAGCGTAATTATGTCGTCGTTGCTGTCGTCGTCGTCGTCGTCGTCGTCGTCGCCGTCGCCGCCGTCGTCGTTGTCGTCGTCGTCGTCGTCGTTGTTGTTGTTGTTGTCGTTGTTGTCGTCATCGTCGTCGTCGTCGTCGTCGTCGTTGTCGTCGTATTGGTCGGTCAGTGTTGGTTGGACCTTCAAGTGCATTCACGACAGTGGACAGTAACAAAAAATACACGCACACGCGCGCGCGCGCGCGCGCGTATTCGAAAGTGTTGGATACAAAAGAGAGACACAGGCCCACAAACACAACAGGGACCATGCGATATTGAAAGGATTTTTGACGCATCGCGCGAGAGAAAGAAAAAAACAAGTCGTAGCAAGGGAGGCCCGCGGGTTTCGAGGACGGGCATGGAGGAGCTCAAAACTTCCCAGGAAATTGTTCACGAGGGTTGGCTCATTAAATCGCCACCGACGAAACTCTGGAGAGCGGTTAAGTACACGACACTTGTTTCATCTCGTACTTTTCCACGTACGCGTTTTTTCGGAATAACCTCGCCAACTGTCGTAATATCCATTTTTCGCGTTTACCAACGACACGCGTATTCCGATCCCGAGAGATGCACTCTCGCTATCGTTTGACCGCGTTCATTTTTTTAACAGAGATGGAGAAAACGATGGTTCGCTCTGAGGGACAGCGGCGAATTGCCGGGACAATATTTCCTAGAATACTATACGGACAGACGATGTCGCAAACTCAAGGGGCGCATCGATTTGGATCAGTGCCAGCAGGTGCGCCGAGCGATTCAGACGCGAGGTAGCGAACCGTCGGTCGCCAGATTCGTCATTGTTTTCCTTGCCGCAGGTGGACGCCGGCCTGAGATTCGAGAATCGCAAGCAAAAGTATCAGTTCATGTTCAACGTCAAGACGCCCAAGAGAATTTACTATCTCGTCGCGGAGAGCGAAGCTGACATGAACAAATGGGTCAACGCCGTGTGTCAAGTGTGCGAACTGAAAGCCTATACTCAGGACGAGGAGCAACAGTGCCAGAGTGAGGAACCATCGCGCGACTCCTAACGACGCCGTACGCCTTGCGATTCGCGGACCTTGGACCGATACGCGATATTTTTTCCAGTGTTTCCGTACGAGTCCCAGGACTCTCCGCCGATATCGCCGACGAGCACGATATCGGGACCCTACATTCCCATCAGCGAGTGTATCTCCGGTCGTCGGTTGAACGACGCCAGCTCTCTGTGTTCGGGCATGGGTCAAGGAGCGGAGCACTACGACGCCCCTCGAAAATTGGCGCCGTCGCCGCCTCGCTCGCCGACCACCACCGACGTCGACAGCGTCTTCACCGACGACGAGTGGACAACGCCCGTGCCGACTGTCAATTGGGAAACGTTTCCCTCCGGTGAGGAAATAACGATTAACCATTGTATACGCATAAATTCCCGTTCGCCCACGGATTCCTTGAAATTCAAAGAGCATCGACGAACGTGTAATTCTTGATTCGAACGTTGGTTCAGTGGAGCCGCGACCGAGTCACAGTAGCGGTGATCCGGAGATCGGCTCGTGGAGCGTGCAAAAACGTTTCGGGAAATTGACGATCGTCGATTCGCCGGTTCCACCGGCGGTCGAGACACCCTCGGCGCCGCCCAGGCCTCCCAAGCCACCTCACATGTTACCCGAGAATCCGGGTCACAATTACTTGAACCTCGACGGAGCGACCGAGAGTTCGAAACCGACGACACCGGCAACACCGGCAACACCCGCACCCTCCACGCCGGCAACCGCTATCGTCACCGACGAGACCTATGACTTTCCGCGATCGCATCAGCCCGGAACGAGTAATTCGGAGATAGGTACGGGTGGCCTCGGTACGACGAGCTCGCGGCACTGTTACAGCAATGCCGCACCCTCGAGCATCGACGATCGCGTATTTCGATACGATTTCCACGACGACGAACCATCTAGCCCGCGTTCCGAGACTTCAACGACCGCCACCTACTCGAACCTTCCGAGTCCGTTGATAAGAGACTCGTCGAGTGGCGCGGCGAGCAACGCCGTACCTCCGCCACCACCGCCGGTCGTCTATCGCGAACTCAAACCGGGCAGAAAAATGAGCGACTCTACCTCGGTAATAAGCAACGAAGCATCCCCCGGTCCGGTCTTGTCGGTCCCGGAAATAAGCTCGGCCGAACATTCGCCGGCCGAACCTCCCAGTATTAATCGTAAGCTCAAACCATCCTTGAACAAACCAACGGTCGAGGGACCTCTTCAACTGGCCTCACCGCCCGGCAGAGGGAGAATCCGCGCTGCCCCGAGCCCGACACCACCCTCCCACGCTCACTCGACTCATCATTCCACCTCCGACGAGGACAACAATCCTCTCGATGACAAAGAGGAGGTACCGTTCACGCTTCGCTTTCTCTCTCTCTCTCTCTCTCTCTCTCTCTCTCTCTCTCTCTTACTCTCTCGCACTCACAGCTCCGAACGTCTCGGTCGTCCGAACCTTCGCGCGAGCCGAGCAACTGTTACCCTTCGAAATGTCTTTGCATTCCAGATATACTACTATCACGATCATAGTACGTTCATTCCCGCGTCGAATCGGCGTCTCGTTGTACTCCAGTATTTGGATCTCGATCTCGACGCATCCGAGAGCTTCGCGTCGAGCGCATTGCCACCGGCCCAGTCCCCGCCAAACACGACCGTCTACAAGACCGTCGATTTCTTGAAAACCGAGGCTTTCAATCGAACGAGACAACTCGTCGAGGAAGAACGAAACAAGTCGACCGACGAATTGTCGTGAATGTCCGTGTAAAACTCGTTCATTGTTTCGCGTACCGGAACTTTAAGTATTCCGCGATACCCGTAATACGATCGCACAGCAGCAGCAACGAGGCAACGTTTCGATGATCCTGTCATGCGCGATCCTCTTTGAGTACGAGTACTTTTACACTTTTCGTCTTATTTAACCGAATTCTTGCAATCCTCAACAATGCAATTACGAAGCTAAGCTGACTGCACGAAGAAAAACACACGTATTCTGCAGCGGTAACTAATGGCAATATCGTATAGAGGGCAAAAAATATTATTTTTATTCTTTGAGTCCAACGTAAGAATGTAATTGGGTGGTTTTTAGAACGACACTTGAGTTCGCATTTACATTTTCAATGTCTCTCACTGTCGACTCGGGCGCGCGCACACACACACACATACACATGCGTGTTTCGTATTATGGCCGTAGAACGTCACCTGAGAATTCGCTACTTTTACCAGATTCTTTAAGGTAGGATTAAAAATATCGAGAGAGGCATTTCTTACGATTACTTATTCTTGAAAGGAACATCGCGGGCAATGAACGGTAGTGCGTAGCCTGATAGTGAGACTTCCGTGTAGAACAATTTTTAATTGTTTTCTTTGACCCCTCTTTTACACCGTGTATATTCATTTATTTTTTATTTTTTTAGATATTGTACATAATTTAATGATAAAAAGATGCATCGATGCTTGGTTGAAAAGCCCCGTGAGGATGGATTTTCATACCTGCATCACCGAGTGCAATTCGTACAATTGAGCAATTTATGCCTTACGAGTGGCGTACTATTCAAATTATTTTTTATACGATGGGAATTCTATAAACGCGTCGTCCCTCTTCCCCGTAGTGATGTTTAAAAAGTGCCTTAAGAGCACGTATCGGTACAATTTGAATTCAAACGCTCTTGCAGTTTCTTTCGATTTCGTTATTGCAATCGGGATCTCCGGTCAGGCGAAACGAATAATCGGCGCCGTTTGGTGGAATCCCTTGCGTCGAATATCACCAAACGATTGTACGATTTTTACGATGAAAGACGTATACGTGCATGCCATATTATTAATTGTACATACTTTCCTCGACACGTTGAATAAATATACAGTTTATAATCGTGATATATTAGGTTGTCAACTATCTCCCTTCCGCTTTTTTGCTCTTTATTCAATGCTTTATAAAAAGTATTACAGTGATTGGATTTAGTTCAAATATGCGCCGTTTTGTTCGATAATCTGTTTCCATCTAGACGGCAACTTCATAATACCCCTCTCGTAGAAGCCCCCCTCCTTATTTG
>JAPYZJ010002625.1:0-26097 GCA_030522765.1 Ophioninae sp. B BG-2022a | reverse complement strand
TTCAAAGGGTCGTGCCGTAACAGCGTGCAAAAATTCAACGGGCATCTTTCGAGCACCCGAAAAGTCGACGCCTATGATTCAGGAATGCATGCAATTTTCAACTTGAAATCACGTGTGTACGTGTGTATATGTGTATATACGCGCAAATCGAATACGATATTTTGTCACGTGAATTAACAACTACGTTACAACTTTTTAGAAAATTTTCTCTCAAAGAGGCATGTATCTTCGAATATTTCTTCTAATTCGAAATAAATTTGAATTTCATTAAAATTTGTTCTTAGACTACTAAATATCGTATCGAAATTTTACGATCTCTCAACAATCTTTTTTTTTTTCGTGAAATGTACGAATACAGTTTTTTTTTTCAATAGTTAATTACACGTACCAATCTTTTTTGTTTTTAATTTTTTAAATTATTTTTTGGAGTTGGGAAT
This sequence comes from Ophioninae sp. B BG-2022a, assembly GCA_030522765.1. NCBI lineage: Eukaryota > Metazoa > Arthropoda > Insecta > Hymenoptera > Ichneumonidae > Ophioninae sp. B BG-2022a. The sequence continues at coordinate 25,660 of JAPYZJ010002625.1, read as the reverse complement.
GAAGTATTAACTGGTTTGGATTTGTCGTGTTTTTGCGTGTAAGTTTTTTTGTTTTCGTGTGTACTCAAACTCGTACCTACCCTACTTTCTACGAGGAACAATAACAATAATAGTAATGACGATAGAAAAAAATTGTGATAAGAATAGTACCAGCGGAGATTTATAATTATTGTGTGTATACGTAGGCCAGCGGAGTAGTACGTAATGATAACATTAACGTATCGAATGGCAAATTATTAGCTATTAAGAGAGGGCGATAGCCCAGCTCCGGTCGGTATGACAGACTGAGCTAATAGATAGGCACGGATTTCCTAAACGGCTCTTCAGAATTGAGTGAAATTTGATCAGACAATGTCAAATCGATAGACGAACAGCTGACTGCCCCTAAAATTCCGCGAAACGAAAAAAAAAATGTAAACTGTATTACCACGCGAGCGTCGTGATGAAAATGCTGTAAAATAAAAAGTTTGGCTAATTTCGTGACTTGGAGAGAAGCAACGTTGCGTAGCCACATTCAAAACACATTTTGAGACCTCGATCACTCGATTCCATAGCATATTTCAGGAAATCCGTGGGAATCTACAATTTGTAAATTGTTTACGATTTCGAGAAAATATCGTTCGACATTAGTGACATTTAGTTCCGGACTAATTTTGTTTTACCGACGCGAGCAGAAGCTGCGACGAAGTTTCGTCGCGGTTATCGCTCCCTCTTAATTATCAACGTTATTATCGTAATTATAATAAATTTGTGTGTTCGTGTGTGTGTGAGTAAAGATGCCCCTTTGATGACACTTATTTGGCTTTTTTCGGCAATTTCGTACGCCTCTTACCAAGCTCCTTGACAGCGATTGGTTGATAATTCTCCGGATGATGCGAGGATTGTATTAACCGCGCCTGACTACCTGTACTTCCGGCTGAAATAGTCGAGGTCGTGCTTAACGTCAGATGATTCGGCGTACGTCCCAAATTCGTCTTTTTCTCCCCTAAAAAAGCCTGCGAGTCCTCCTCACCCTCGGACTTGGTACCCGAGTCCATTTCGACCTTCACTTCTCCTGAACACAACGATCGATCTGTACTATATTACATCCATCGATTATTAATTACTATTATACTCGAGCTGGTTGGCTCGAGCAAACGCGCTTTTTTTCGAAAAAAAATAATTTTTTTTTTTATTTAAAGTGAAAATGTGAAAAAAAGTTCAAGAGGAAAAAAATTGGATGACATCGTGTAGAATTGACCAGAATTTTTTTTAGAATTTTTGTGTTTTTTGGGCTATTAATTCTATTAAAATTTTTTTTTGTTTTTTTTTTTGTAAATGGGAATGAAAACACGTGCAATTTTTTTCCCATCTTTTTTCGTCGCCAATTTGTTATTTACGAGAACGATCTAGCAAATAGGACGACCCGATCAATCTGACTTGTCGTTCAACCGGATGTTCAATGTTCTCACCTTTTGTTATTTCGATTCGAAAACACGACGCCGACGATATCGATCGCTATCATTTGCAAGTGAAATTCTAGGGGGTTCACACGGGCGATAAAACGATGAAGAAAGTGATAAAGCGATGTGGGTGACCGGTATCTTATCATTGAAAATCGAAGGCACCCGTGACACACTCGCGTTGAATTTCGACTTGCGTTTTGGATTTTAAAAAAACTAAAAACTTGGTCACCGACCAAGCTACGAATTAATTTAAAAACAAATTAGCTAAAATATCAGTTGATTTTAAATTACTTTATAATCGTTGATCCCTTTTTTGTTAAAAACCCCATAAGTTATGGAAATAATTAAAAATGTTAGCTTCTAGTTGAACATCATTAGTAACGAACAATCGAAGCAATTTGAGGAGAAAAATAATTTCTCCCCAAAATCTGGTTTGAAAATCACTTTTGCATAATTATAAACGTTTTGAAATCGATAAATATTGGAAGTCGAACGGAAATGAACGGAAAAGAGAAAAATTGCAAACCTGAAGTGTCACTGATGGTCTTGCTTCTCGAACGAAAAGTCGGCTGTTGCTGATTCGGCTGAGGCTCCTCGGTTTCCTTGTCCTCCGAACTCTCGTGATCGACAGCCGGCTTCGAATGACTGTACTTTCTCTTCGTATTAAGCATATTCGCCAATAATTGTTGTTTAGCAGCTTTCTTGGAAACGGCACCGGTTTGGGTCTGACCGTTACCATTTTGTGTCTGTGGCGGACATATCGGAGGCTTTTCCGATTTTTCTACTTGCCCGGTCGACATACGCGACAACGTCATTGGCGGTTGACTTATGTTCGGCTTGGTCGACGGTATACTCATGTTCCTCACGGATTCTCGTATTATCTGACGTATAGTCTTCAAAAATGCGTTCCTGAAGTCAGTCGTGCTGGACGAAACAATCGTGGAAAGTAAAATATTGTAACTTCATTCTTTTATCATTCCTGCTGAATGATAACAAATTTTTTATGATAGAAAAAACGTAATATTTTTTTTAGATTTTTTTTTTAAATCACTGGACAAGAATTGGACTTAAAAAAACATATTCTGTGCACTGTTCCTATGAGAATTTTGGAAATTGTTGACTTCCATTTAGTTACATTTTTGAAAATTTTATCAAGTTTTTTTAAATCTGTTTTTGCAATCGTTTATTAATTCAGCGATCGTTACCTGAAAAATATATATGAATTTCGTAGCTTATCAAACAATTATCAAGCTTGTCAAGCTAGAAAACGAAAGTGTGATTTTTTGTTTAAAAAAATTCTTCCGGGTTTGAAGAAATACATTTGTCAATGTAAATGTCGAAAAAATGTTTATTCGACGGCCAGATGGACTTGAAGTTCGCATCGTTACGACGCAACGATATCAAAATTTTTTTTTATTTTTAATAATTTTTAAGTAAATTTATTAAATTTACTAATTTTTTTCATTGCCTTAGATCTATTATTTGACGAGATATTTAGTTTGGGTTTGTATGGGTTGATAGTGATAAATTAGCGATTAGAGTGAAAAAGAAATAGAGAAATAAAAAAATAATGATTTTCGAATAGAATTTTCTTGCATGTTTGGGCTAGCAATACCACTGAATAAAAATCCGAACCCAAAATAAAATACTTTTGTCTTACCTGTTCGAAAGAACGTAAACTTTCTCCGATCGTCTCTGCAATTGACTTCGGAGATGAATCAATTCCCAAAGAAAGTGCGAATCCATGTCTCTGGCGCAGCTCGCGCGTACCTGTACCTCGGTCACGGGTATCAATACTTGATATCGAATTATCTCGACCTCGCTCGAATTCGTTTTCGTTGAAACCCCCTAAAAATTCAATGAAAAGATTCTTTCTTACCGTAAAAATTCAACTCGTTAATACTCGATAGAAAATAATTTCTCATTTGATCAAGTCGTTTCGGATGCTCAATCAGAAAAAAAAAAATAGAAATTTTATCAATTTTTTAAAGCTATCGAGAAAATTTCGTAGACTTGGTTTGTTTGGGTTCATCATGATCATGATCATGATCAGGATCATCATCGATCCGATTCTGATCAATACTCATTCGAATTTATCTCGTTTACTAACCATAAGCTTTTTCTTCTGTCTCAGTCTTTCCTTACACAAGAATACCACGGCCGATTTGAAAACGAAACACATCGCGTGGAGCTCGAGACCTTTCTTTATTTTGCCGAGGAAGTCAGAAATGTTGAGCCACTCGACACCACCGTAGTACAACAAATCACCGGGACTAAGATCTATTGGCTGTAAGTACAAAATCGTTCGCTACAGTAAACCCTATTTTTTCAGATGAGTACGTTGAACGATAAAATCACTTCTCGAAAAACACAACTGATTTTTACATATTTAAAAGCTTTTACGAAAATCAATTTTACGATACTTTTTGCTTGGATTTGGTATCGTTGATTTTGGTTAACATTTTTTTAAAAGTACGCCTGTTGCGAAAAAAAGAGATTTGATCGAACAAAATTCAAGAGAATTGCATTTTTTCATCCAAAAAATTGGCATTTTGTTCGTGAAATCAGAATATCGACACGTATCGATAAATCGATATTAGGATGAACAGAAAAATGAATTTTGATCAAAAAATACAAAATCAATATTTTGGAAGACTGGATAAAACGTTTTTTTTCCGTTTTTCAACTAGGAACCGTTTAGGGATAATAAGCTTAATTGATTAATGATTAATGAATAATAATAATAAAAATTGGTCATTATCGATGAACCTGTTTGCATGATTTTTGATGCTGTCTGAACAAATGATCGAAAATCGCCCCGTATTCTTCGTGAATTCTTTGCATCTCGTTGATGTGCTCGGCAACTTTTTCCATACTCTGAAGTGCCTCTGAAAAACAGATAATTTTGGGATCACGAGAGGATCAGCTGTGATCGAAGGAAATAGAATTTTAGAGATTGATCGATAATCGATCTCTTACCGATCAAGTGTTGATGCTCCTCGCTGCGTTCGTCCGTCAAATTTTTCAATTGTTGCAACAACAGTGGATATTTGAGTATCCTTTGAATCGGTTTTATTAGATAAGACTCGAGCGTTGACGAGTGTTGCTGCCGAGGATTTCTCGCTTGCAAGAATTCTTGTAAGGCTTGGTTTCCTTCGTCTGGGAAAATGAAGATTTCTCATTGGTCGAACGAGCATTGAAAAAAAAAACGTCGTTCGCAACGTTGCGACGAAACGAAAATAATAATTTTTGAATTTTTCTATTTTACGTTTTTTCATTGAAATCGTAATTAAAATACTCCAATAATTATACGAATCTTTATCGTGATAACCTTGGATTCGAATGAAAATATTTCAAATAATGGATCTGAGGAAATTAAAAAATGAGAAAAGTAATTTCATTGCGTCGCAACGATACGAAACTTCAAGTCCATTTCTGTTTAGTGTTTTTATCGGGCTTACTCGGGTGCAGAACTTTTTGGGCCTTTGAATGACTGGCGCAGAACGAGCTGTACAGCTTGAAGTGATTCACGTAATGTAAGAAGGCACTTCCAATGGCAAACAGAACATTCTGTCGAGCAAAGGAAATATCAAATTAATTAGAAGATATCAAGATAATTAGAAATAAATTAATTGGAAATCTTTGAATTAAAAATCATTTAATTCAAAGATATCAAGATAATTATAAATCAATTAATTAGGAATCATTTAATTAGAAATCATTTAATTAGAAATCAATTAATTAGAAATCATTTAATTAGAAATCATTCAATTAGAAGATATCAAGATAATTGGAAATCAATTAATTAGAAGACATCAAGATAATTGAAAAAACCCTCACTGCGTTCTATCTTGCTTTTCATTTTAGTGGAAGAAAAAAGAAACGGAGAGATTCACCTGAAATTTGCTCGGGACGTCGAAATCCTCAAAATCTACCGCGACTTCCATGATGTTGTCGAGGGTTTGCAGAAATTGTCGTTGAAACGTAATGATCTCTTGGATATTACCGAATAGAGCGTTGATTTCAGCATTCGAAAGAAACGTTTCACGCTTCAACGGTTCCAAATAGTTTTCCAGCAAATTATTTAAATTCTAAAAAAAACAGGATGTCAAAGCAAAGGATTCGACAATGGATTGGACCGATCGTTTAATCTAATTTTCCATTTGATTCTTGTGTTTACCTTTACGTAAGTTCTTTCAGTCTCGATCAATTCGGAAATGACTTTTTTGAGCTTCTCGGCGTCGCTGAGTTGACGACTCGGCGTGAGAACTTGGGAGTGCGAACTAATCACGCTACCGGTTGGACTCGATTTTCTCGTTTCACCGGGCGATCGACATATACCGGTCACCTGTTCCGCCGTTTTCAACAGATTTTCGATCTCGAAGGAATTCGTTCGGGACGTTTGTTTGCCGTTCTCGAGATGGGTGCCCGGTGGGCAATCTTGCATCATGCCATCTTTGCCTGGAACGTTGTTTCTTCGAATTAACGAAAGCTTCCGAAAGTCTATGTTGCAAAAACGGAATGTTGTCACGAAATATAGGATTTAAAAGTGTTGGAATATCGTTTTCGTTTTTTTCACCGAATAACGTAACTTTGGCATCCGTATTGGATTTTCATGAAGCATTTTTGTGCTGGAGCATCGAAAATGATAAAATACTTTTCTTTTCAAATGGGAAAAGGTTTTAAGGGTTTAAATCGTCATTCTAGGTGAAACGTGTCAAATGATTATTTTATAGTGAACTTCAGTGAAACACGAACGAAAATTTTGTCAATCGAAAATTTCATAATAGACAACAAACTTTTTTTAAATTTGGGATTAAAAACTAAAAATATCGTTCGTTGTTTGTTTTAATGTATCGATGTATTGCATTACACAATCTTTTAAATTAATTTTTTTAAATTCTTAATTTTATTACATAACTTTAAAATTAAAGAAAATAAATAAAATTTAAATATAAAATAAAACAACATGTGTAAAATTGTATAAAATCTCTCAATTTTATTAAATTTCGTAATAAAAAAAAATAACACAATTTAATATTGTTAATACAATTTCATTACTAAACGGAACTGAGAAAACTGAAAGGAATATAAAAAAAATGAAAAAAGTGAATAATTTCGATAATGAGCCCTCGGCGAATTAGGGCTGGTTTCACTTTTAAAAATCATTTTGTAAGTAATGCTTATCTAACAGGTTTCAATGTTTGACCGTACACACGAGTTTCAACAGAATTGTAGATTGTAACGAAATTGATATTTACTGTCCATCGTACGTAAAAATGTTGGTATTGATTGATAGAGAAAACATGGACTCACTCCGACCTGGTGCGGGGACGATGAGGCCGGTTATCATTTCTTCACTGATAACCGGAGGGTCGGTAGGTGGAGGTGGACAGACGAGGCTCTCGATAATGTCATCGGTAACTCTCATGATACCCGAGAGATCAGGCGGTTCGGTCCTCGATGATCTCATCATCATGCAAAGTGCCAATTCCTCTTGTAGTACGCTCTCGAGATACATCATGTCCAGATCACTCACTATGGCCCCGTTTATCACCATTATCTCATCGCTCTTGATAATTCCTTTAAAATTTATACAAATTTTCATAATATTCGTAAATATTGAAATATCGGATTGATCATCATAAAAGTTATATCGCGATCCCGATATTAAGGACGTGTCTTAGACGTACCACGTGACACACGAGGGCGAGATAGTCGAAATTTGAAAATCGAAATTTCTCAAGGACCAAACGTAATCGTAAAATTCAAACATTTATTTCTGTCTCTATAAATTCTGCAAAGACTGATGCTCGATTTTTCGTCGTAAACTTAATCGACGCCGAGTAAACGGATTTCGAAAATTTTTGAGGTTATGTCGATGTACGTCCTGCCCTTAATTCACATTGTTATCTTCGGGTGTATCCGGTCGATTCCTTCGAAACCGGATATCCGCTAATCTAAGGCAAAATCATGCCTGTTCCAAAGTCGAATTCCAAAGCAGTTGAATATACACGAGTATCCATAGTTACTAAATTCCATCGAAGTGGTAGACCCCAAAATACGAACTGACGCTTGTTAATGAACTTATTAAATTTCTTCATTTTATTACATAACTTTAAAATTAAAGAAAATAAATAAAATCTAAATACAAAATAAATAAAAATGTAAAATTGTATAAAATGTCTCCATTTTATTAATTTCGTAATATTAAAAAAAAACAATTTAATATTGTTAATATAATTTCATTAATAAATCGAAATGAGAAAGTTGAAAGGAATATAAAAAAATGAAATACTAATTTCCATCGAAGTGGTAGACCCCAAAATACCAACTGATAAAAACATTCTAAATTAAATAGTCACCTTTTTGATTTATTTCTTATTTCGAGAGGAAAATTATTATTAACGAGAAATTGTAGGAAGTTTGTTTATTCAAACGATAATTCAACGTTAGAATGGTAATTCTCCTCGTGTTCGTCGAAACGTGGGATCCAAATAATTGCTTGGCATTTTCCCCTCGGGTTTGTTATCGCCACTCGTATACATACGTATATAGAAATTTGCGTGGGTAAAGGCGTTAAGAACGGTTCATCAGAGCGCAATCCCTTGGAGTACTCGGAAGACTTTGCCCGCGAGCAGCGAGCAGTAAATGACAGAAAATCGATGAGCAACCAATAGAGACCCAAAGACCATAAACGTATTTTAGAGTGTAGACACAGCTTTCACAGAAGTTTGAAAATTTCCCGAGCTTTATTTATTTTCATTTGCCAATTTTCGGGCCAAAGGTGGCAAATTATCCGAACGAAAAAATATGATTTATCGATTAACCGTGACCCTCTACCTTCAAAATGGCGACCGATTGAAATGCACAGACCCAACCGTTCGACCGCAAAATCCAATCGACGCTTACCACGATACAGCCTTTTTTCTGCTCTAACAATGACGGGAAAGTGAAAGCGTTGAAAAAATCGATTGGGGCGATCGAGCGTGTAAATCGTAAAAGAGCCCTGTATTTTTCGTATTTAATAATTGACGATTATAATTCTCCTTCATAATTATCTCGTAGTACTGTTTTTTTTTGAAATTTATTTAATTTCGTTTCATTTAAATGTTTATTATGAATTTATACAAGATTATGGCTCGATTAATTGCCACGTGGGAAATTTTGACTCGCTTTTTTTAGTAATTTAGTAATTATTATATTTTTATAATTATTATCAAAATTAAATTATAATAATTACTGTATTTTGATTACTATATTACGACTACTATATTATTATTATTATTATTTTACAATAATAATAATAATATTTTTATAATTACTATAATTGTAGTAATTTAGTTTTGAAAAAGTTTTTGCAAATGGCCATCGAAGATAGGGCGATTTGAAAAAGCGTGGGGTGCTGGCACCCTCGCGTCACGATCAGCCTTTCCTGATGCGTCATTTATTTTTATCAGTGCATCCAGTGTGAACACGATCGAAACAGCCCATATCCCTTCGACTGAAATAATTATAATCTATCTCGGGACGTACGAGAAATATCCACTCTTCTGATCGTCTACGGATTAATATAAATAGGTGAATAGAAAATAAATATCTTTGTACACTCGCGTGTTACGAAGCAACAAGTCCGGCACAGGCATCTTTTGGAAAAATAATGGATTTCTTTTTACTACACCTAATATTTTAACTTTTTGGAAATTCATTGATATTTGTGGACGAAGGTGAACGGAAGCTGAATTTGATATATCGATTATGAGTTATTTTGGTAGTGTAACAAAAATAATGGATTTCTTTTTACTACACCTAATATTTCGACTTTTTGGAAATTCATGAACATATTTGTGGACGAAAGTGAACGGGAGCTGAATTTGATATACCGGTTATGAATTGTTTACCATTATGCATCGCTACGCTTTTGTCCTCGACTCTGCTAACGTAACAGCAGAGCTCGTCCTGTCTGTCCGAATTCTCAATGAGTTCGGCCTCCACGGAAAAGCCCCACATCTGATCGAGGGTTGTACGTTGGAGTTCGACTTGATAAAGTATTTTCGCGCATACCTCGACGATCTCGTGAGTGTGGAGCTGAAAATCACATTTATCATTCGGTTCATTAATATTTCGTGAAGATTCCGACGTTTCGTTTACGAGTAAAAAAAAAAAATAGCGAAACGTCAGAACTTCGAATTTTTAGATTATTCACAAAAGTCTAGAAAAGAAACGTGGCGAATATTCGTGGAACGGCGACCATTTATCGTTCTCGCGACGAACCGGAAGCTTTGCGTGGAAAAATTCAAATTTTTTTTTTTCAAAAAATCGAAGAAAAATGATTTTTTTTCGAATATTCGTTCGAACCGTGTGGACGATTTGGAAGGGAAAAAATAGAGTATTATTTTGCCTCGGTCGTCACACGTGAGACAATAGCGTGCAAGAGAATTTTACTAACGTAAGTTTCAATCCCGTCGGTTCTGTGGGGCACAAAATAATTGTGATCTTCCATGTCCCTTCGTTTCTTAACTCTAACAAAGTGTTCCATGGGATTGAGACCCTTCCTGCTGCAAGCGCTCGCCAGAAACTCCTCAACTGTCATTGCGTCACGAAGAAATACCGAGACGAACTGTGGAATTGAAAATGACTCTTTATCGACCTGTAAAGTTAGAGAGTAACATGAGATATCATATGTGTATATATGTCTATATATACACATGTATATATTTAAAAATATATAATAATAATTATTAATTAATTATTATTAAGATTATTTAATCAAATAGTCTTTATATTGTTTTATTTAATTAAGATTAGTACATTTTTTACATTAATAATCTTTAAATTAGATTAATAAATTCATAATCTTTTTTATTTAATTAAGGTTATTATCATGAATTAATTTATATATTTATTATTTATATATAAATATATAATAGAGTTTTATTTGCACAACTTTTTATAAAGTTTTTTACAAAATCTTTTTTTTTATTTATTATTTATATATTTATATAAAATACATAAATTATATATATATATATATTACGATGAAGGCTTTGTATTTTTAGATATTTAAAACGTGGGCTTTATAAAGCACTGGGCCTTACGTGGATCAGATACCTTATTTATCAAAAATCGTACGTAACCTGGGAAATTTGAAGTCACCTTACTTTTTGAACAAACCTCGTATAGGCTACGAACAGCTGTGCCAAAAATAGGGTCAGGTGTGAGACGAGTCAGAGAGAAGTTTGATCGTGTTCAAACGATCGACAATAAATTTCAAAGAGCAATTAATGTCCCCCGGTAATTCGATCGAACCGAATTAACGCCTGGATCCTCCCTCGTCGTTTTCCCTCGTAGCCTCACCGCGTAACACATTATCGGAGAACATACGCACAAGAGGGACCGCGTATAATCTGGAACGCGAGTCCCGATAATTGCGTCCTCGGATATATAACGCGTGCAGCATCCAAATTCGATATGCGTGCAACGCCATTCATCAACGTTCTCCAACGCGAATCGTATTTACGTATACAGGGTGTATATTTGTACGCAAGCGCGGCCGGAAATGAGGATTCGCGTTTACACGAAATAATCAAAGCAATTAATTTTTTTTTTTAACAACTCTCGATTCTCGAAATACATGTTGATCGGTAAACGCGCATGCGCGAGTCATATCGACGCTTCGAAACTCCCCAATGTTATTCGTTCCCAAACAATTCCCTTTCGTTGAATTATTTATACGCATCTCCCCGAGCGAATTATTTGCTCGAGGAATTTTACCCCGCCTGAGATATCGAATTTTTTGCCCGGTTGATTTCGTCAATGAAGCTTATTCGATCAGGTGTCCAGAAACGATCTCTTTGAATTTAATGATTTTTTTTAGCCTTTTTTTTCACATTTTTCGTTTGGGTTGAAAAGTTTTTTTTTTTGGATCGTAGATCCTTGTGGTTTTTATTGTTTTTGGTTTATGGTTTTTTTTTGTCACGATGGGGTTTTAGCGTGTTGTTTTTGGTGTGGAAATAATTACGTTTTGATTTTATGATTATTCTTCGAGATGATTTTTATGTGATTACGATAGAATAATTTCGTAGGTGGATCCATCCGAAGGACTCGTGTTTTTTATGACACTTTGCTAAGTGGATTTTTTGATAGAATCTTGATAAAATAATTTTTTTTATAGAATCATGATAAAATCGGCATAAAACCATTTTTTAATCAAATTATTATTCTTTTTCATAAAATCCTAATTCTTTAAAAATAATTCTATATGAATGATTCTTTCGTAGAATCGTCATTAAATTATTCTTTTGATAAATCGTGATAAAATGATTTTGTTGATAAAATAATAAAAAAAAGATATTTTTAATAAAATAGCCATAAAAAAATTTCAATTAAAATCTTGAGAAAAAAAATCGAAATAAAAATTAAATCTTTTCCACGGGACATTCTTGACGTTAAGAGGTACTTGATTTAAAAAAAAGTAATTCTCTTAGTATTCGAGGGAAGCGAGAACAAAGACATTTTTCATTGATGTCTCACCTGATTTTCCGGCACGGAAACTTTGACGGATTTTTCGTCGTCCCTCGAGGAGATCTGCAAGGATCTTCGACTCGATCCGCTGTTGGATCGTGACAGAAGGGGCGGTCTCCTCTTGGTGGCGCCGCGACCAGCTAGCAGGTTGTTCAACAACGAAGGGCTTCGCGCACAAATGAACGCGTGGAACGATGACACCGTGAAGACCCCAAGCTTGTTGAGAGTCTGTTTCGTCGCTCGCGACACGTGAGTCAAGAGACTCTGCGAAATTGTCAACTTTATCAATCTTCCAGATTAATAAGTCATTCAAATATAATTATCAAAAAAAAGTTATCATAAAAGCTCGAACATTGATTGTTAATAACAAAATCGTTGAAAGCTTCTCAATAAACAGTTTGAGACAACGATAATTTTTTTTTAAAGATCGTAAATAAGGAAAAAATCAGTAAAATCAAATCAGTAAAAAAAATCAAAGAATCAGTTAAAAAATATTTATTTTTTGAGTTTGTTGATTTTTCTGAAAGCTCGGAAAATTTTGTTAAAATTATTGAAAGATAAATAAATGACAAATTCTTTTTTTGCCTTAAATTTTTTATTTGCGTTAATGAGATTTATATATCTCGATAAGTTTCCTAATAAAGCTTCAACGAAATAAAAACATCGCGGAAAAAAAATTAAAGTTTAAGAAATTTACCTTCGGATTTGGTAGTTCTCCACTCTGAAGACTGGCCATGTAACATCTCAAGCGAAATTGCTCGCAGTGAAGTCTTTCCAAGTTTTCTTCCCAGAGGACGATCTGATTGTTGATCTGTTGCTTTGTCTCGACATCCGAAACGACGGATTGCTGAAGATCCGCCATGTGCTTCAACTTGTGATCCTATGGATTTAAAAAAAAGCTCCAAAATCGATTCGTGAATTTTGGTCCCCTTTAGGTATAATTTTGGTCCATCCGATGAATCGGAGAAACTGAATTATCAGGTGTGTTTGTTTGGGTTGGCGTTTGGGTTGGCCTAGCTCTTTAGCTTCAAAAAAAAATCTAAAATAATATTTTTCGTAACTGGACTGATTTATGTTCTTTGTCAATTTTAGCGATCAATTTAATTAATAATTAATTAAATAGAGAAAATTGAAGTTTTCGTAATGATCGTACACCCTTAAGAAAAAGCCTCATTAATGATAAACCAAAAAGGTGACTCACCGATTCGATAGCCTTTTCCAGACGGAAAATCTCCTCCTGGAGTAGATGAAGGGTGCCGGTTTTTCCACGATGACGGGCAAACGCTGCGGCGCACGCCGAGTGAATACTGTTCACCCAATTTTCAAGTTCCACTTGACACGGTGCCTGTTCGAAGACGCGTGAGAAATGAACTAACGACGCATTAAACATTCGACTCGATCAACGTATTTTTGGACAGACGGCTTATTCCGAGTCGTTAACCTCATTTTTATTCAATTAGCTATTTTTTTATAGTCCAGTTTTTCGTCACGTTAATTCGACTTTGAACCGATCGAGGATCTTCAATAAATAATAGTCTCAAACATTTTTAATCGCTCGCTGTGCAAAACGGAAATGAACGGAAATAAAAAAAAACTTGGAATTTTTCATAAAAATGAATGTTTCGAAAATGTTTCGTTTGGGTTTTTTTTTGGGATAGATGAAAGGTCTAGATTTTTTGGCTGCTCGATAGTTATCGTCATCCGAGAAATATCAAAAATAACAAAGTTTAAATAACAAAATTTGAATGACGAAATTAAAAATTAAAAATAACGAAAACTGAAAAACTTTCTTCTATTTAACTCCTCTCCGCTGAAATTTTGTTTGTAACAATCTGAGATTTATATTCCGTTCGGAAAACTTGTTCCAAAGTTACAAACGGATTAACGATCATCAATAAATTATTAATGTCCATCATCAACGGAAATTCATTATATTCAATAAATAATGGATTTTAATTATTAATAAATACTAATCATTTATAAATCGTGGCCTATACATATATATATATATATTTATAGATAATACGATCCATTTAATAAATAAATTATTCAATTAATAAATAAATTAAATCGATCGATGCTCAATAAATTAATATTTGAAATAATTAATATTAATTATTTACTGCTGATGGTATTAATGATTAATTATCAATTAATATATCTTAATGATTATACGTGTAATTAATGAATCTTAATTAATCGTGAATATTAATAATAAATTATAAAAAATACTAATTCACAGATGATAATCGATCGACTTAATTGAATGATTTGTTTATAATAAAAAATGGATACTAAAATACCTGGAATAGATAAGCATCTCCGAATGCAGTACTGAGACAAAATATATAATCCCTCTTAGGATGCTCGGGTATGGGCTGCATTATAGCCCCATCGACGATAATAAGATGCTTGGGGGCCGTTTCCACCGCTCTGCTCTCGTGGGAATCGCAAGGGTAAAACAAAAGTGTCGTACCCTTGAGGCAAACCCAATAGCCCTTCCAGCCTCTTTTCCTCGCCAATTCGATCTGATGTTTCTTGCGCAACAGCCATTTTTTTACGCTGAGAAAACTGCCGATCGAAAACAACGTGGATTCGTGTAAATTTCGTCGATTCGTGAAATTATGTGACGAGTAGTTGTCAATTTTTGGTTGGTAAGGTACTTGATCAATGTTGGTCTGAATCAGGCCCAAAAGACGCTTTTTTAAAAAAGCTTATAGTTAATAGTGAACATTGTTTTCTCAACCAAAATTATTATTAATAAGTTGAATATTGAATAAATTATTGAATAAACATTTTTGTTTTATTTTGACATTCATAGTTTTTTTGTTGTATTTAAAAAAAAATAAGGTGGGCCTTACATGGGTCAGGTACCTTAGATTTTTTTTTAGTCAAAATTTACCCCGCTTTGCGAACGGCTCCGGTACAATTGAAGGAAGCGGCAGCGGTGCCCGTTTGCTTTCCGACCCGATACGGCGAATTAATTACGCTTTCGCCGTCGTCGTCGTCGCTTACCGCGGTCGTCAGCGACATCCTGTCATCGTCGGACATCTGAAATAACAGCATACTTTTTTTCTCGATTTTTCATCGCTGCGTTTGAATCGTCATTTTTAGTTTTTTTTTAAAATTTTTTTAATTTCGAAACGTTTCTTCGAAATCAATAATTTTTTCTTTGATATTAAAAATTTTATTTATTTTCTCGTATAGTCGAGATGGACCATGAATCCCGTTGATTTTAAACGATGATTTTTTTGTCGATTTTTTATCTCTCATTACTTCAAAAATCTACTATTTCGAAAGGTTTTTCAAATGATTGATAATCTTCTCCAGGTTTTGTCTCTCGATGTCGGGGAAGGAGAAGTTTGCGCTTCATTTGCCAAAGAAACGAATGGCTGTTTTTGGTTTTCTGTATTTTTAAATATAATAATTTAATAGTGAAAATACCATGTTGATTTTATTTTCATCATTGACTTTCATTGATTATTCTCAGCTGACGAATTTTACCATCGTTTGAGGCGGAATTTAACCATGTTTTACTAAACAATGTTTTTTTTTTTATGTTTGGGTTTTGGGAGACTTCTGACCAATTTCAAACGAAACAAATTTTCTTTTTTTCTTTTTGGAAATATCACAATCATTTTTGAGCTCGAAGCATCTTCGAGCACGAATCTTAATTTTTGGTAATAGCGTAAACGTTTTTGCACGTTTGTTATTTAACCTCGATTTAACCTTGTTTTAACCTTATTTTAACCTGGTTTTAACCTTATTTTAACCTTGTTTTAACCTTGTTTCAACCTTGTTTCAACCTTGTTTCAACCTTGTTTCAACCTTGTTTCAACCTTGTTTTAACCTTGATTGTGATGTAAAATTTTAACCTCAAGTTGTTTTAACCTTGATTATGATGTTAAATTACCATCGTACCAAAAAAAAAAAAAGAATTTTGGGTTTGTTTTGGGGATAGTCTCGATCGTAAACTTACGACTCTCTTGAGAAAGTCGGCGTTGCAGTCATCCGCGGTAACGTGGGGATGATAATGACAGTAACAGCTCTCCTTGAGTAATTTCATGTTTTTCTTTGCGGAGCCGTTTATCTTGAACATTATTTCTTTCCTCGCGTAGCTCAAACCGTCGATGTAGCGCTGAGCCCAAGTGCTCAAAGCGCCGTTTATAATCTTCAACAATTTGCAATAATAACCGTCACCGAAGCCTTGATTAACCTTTTCCTCCACGCTCTTGCAATTGAACCAGTACAACTTTTTCGTCTCGTTTATGCATATGACGCTTATCTCGTGACGTTTGCACAGACAAAAGTATTTCTTGCACTGTCTCTTGTGAAGAGTTTTGAGATCGGTGTAACCGCCGCTTCCGCTTGGATCTTCATCCAACAGCCCTTTGTAATCAGACGCTGAACCAAACGGCGACCATCCTTTATCTACCATCATTCGTCAATGATTTTTCACGACGAAAACAATTTATTTCTCGTTGATTATATCTCGATAATTAAGTGGCCAAATTATGCCAGTTTTCACCGTTCGCACTTCCGGTTATCATCAATTCCCACTTTTCCCGGATTTTTCCAATCACGATTATTTTTCAATGTTTCCATTTCCACGAGATCGAAAATTGTCCTCGTGCCAATTTTCGATTCGAGCTCTTACACTCCCAATGGATTTTCAAACGGACAGATTTTTCGAATTTCAACGCTGAATATCCGCGAAAAAGTTTTGGATTATTCTTGGCATTCCTTCTTACGTGAAATTCGACGTCACGGTGTCGTTTACACTTTTTGATACTTCTCGATCTTGCGTTTTTTTCTGCTCCTCGAATAAGTCGATCGTAGTGAGTAAACTTTTTTTTTTTTATGAAATTTTTATAATTAACGAGACAACTCGATCACGTACATCTACGATTCTAAGATTCGATTATTCTCTCGTAACTTTAACTGGACCACCCTCGTATTTTTTTTTTTCTAACTTCGATAATATACGTTTTTTTTTTTGTTTTTTTTTTTTTAAACTCTCCATTTAATCACGAGCACTTTCATTTCCTCCACACTTTCGGCGAACTTTCTCGTGGCATAAAGTTGCGGAAATTTGTATTCGTGTATCTTCCTTTTTATTATTATTATTATTATTATTTTTCTTTCATTACTTCATTTCTCCTTCAAGAGAGTTTCGTGTATACATAGAAATATTTTTTTAAATAGAAACGGACCATCTATATATAAAAATAAATTATCTCTGGATCTCTCTCTCTCTTTTTTTTTCTCACCCTTAGCCTTCACTCGTTTTTCAAACCATTGGATTCTTGTCGAAAAATGGATTTTTCCTGAATCGCGACTCGTCGAGAGTTCATGAAATTCGTTATCGCGCCAAAAGTGGAAAAAGTCGTCGGAAATATTTTGGCCCTCTGGTCGTTCCACACTCAATTACATCGAACGTCAAAACGAGACAGGCTTTGATTATTTTTACTGTTTTTGTTTGTTTGGGTTTGTCTTGCTTCCAGCCATTAATCCAGGTACCTGGTCGTTATTTCGCGCGTTTTTTTTTTTTTCCGATGCGGCAATAAATAATTCGTTCAATCACGATAACGTCGATGTAGCTCGTGGCCGACGCTATCAAAGTCCTCGACTGCAGATTGAAGTATCTCGAAGAACAGGTGGACGAAGAGATTGATTGAATTCTTCTCTTTTTTTTTTCTCTTTTCAAATTATCTTGTTTTTTTCGTTTTTTTTTTTATCACTCGAGCATAGGGAAAATCGTAGTGATAAATCGGCGCAACGTTTTGTTTTGTTTTATCACAGCAACGTGGAAAACGGATCGAAACTAAATTCATCAATTTTCTCGGTTATTTACAACGGGGATTAAACATTTGTTTTCTTCGTCAACATAATTAGCCAATAAACACACGCGTCCTCGGGGCGCATTTCTTATCGTCGTTTCGTCTCGTGCTTTCTCTTTTTTTTTTTAAAGAATTTTTAACCTCGTTTTATCCTCGTTTTAACCTCGTTTTATCCTCGTTTTAACCTCGTTTTAACCTCGTTTTATCGTCGTTTTTAAAAAATTTTATCGTCGAAACAGGTGTTTCCTCGCACTGTATCGAGATACGATTTGTCCTCGTTATTCGTAGTCTTTTATCCCGAGTAACTTGAAGTTTGCGAGACTTTGTGTCACTGTGGTTTATTTCTTTTCGACAGCATCGATCGATCCTGGTACGCTCTCTCCCTCCCTCACTTTCTCTCTACTTGTCGTTGATTTCAGGAGCAGAAAAAAAAAGAAACCGAAAAAAAAAAAAAAGAGATTTCGTTTCGATCACGACGGGATGTATCAACGACACGAGGCTCGTCGATGAACAAAACAAAAAAAAAAAAAAAAAATCAAAATATTTCGAGAAGAATACGAAAAAAAACGTGTTTTTTTTTTCAACGTTTCTCTCTCTCTACGTTTCTACATCAGTCTCGTCGCATTTTCGCAGCTGCATATTACCGTATGTTCCGTAAATTCCGACGCTTGCGTGTCGCAATTCCGTCGAGGGGTAAAAAAAGCAAAGCACATTTCCACTCACTATAATCCATCACCCGGGACAAAATCCTTATTATTCGCTGGTGAATCCGTAGCACCGATAAAATTTTTATCGAGTTTTCAAAAAAAAAAAAAGAAATAAAAAATTTTCAAGCAAAAAAAGAGAAAAATCGTTAGAAAAATAATGTCTCGTGAGAGAATCCTCGAGAGCGGTGAATCAGTAGTCGATTGACAAGCGATAATAAAATCTCGCTTTTCATTCCTCTACGATCGAAGGATCTTGAACATGTGTGAATCCTCGTTCGAAAGAATTCTTCGTCCTTCAAACATTAATCGAATATTTCATTCTCAAATATCGTCTCAATCCTTATATCCTTTCCATTCTTCGTGGCCCAGTGTGTTATCACGAAACTCGCCGATATTCTTTCCCTTCAGATGTACGTCGCAATGCCGGATGCAAATGTTGCTTTCTCTCTTCAACGTTTAATCCCGTTTGTTCCTATGATTTTTTCGCACACACTGGCTAACAGGGGAACAGGGTTTAGCGCCAAGAAAGAAGCCTCCCTCTATCCATAGAAGGAACAAAACGAAAATCGCGAGAACCCACCCCCCCCTCCCCATCCCCCTCCCCCCTCCCCCCCAGAGTACACAACTCTCGCGCTTGCTCGTTTTCACAACCTCCCGGTGATGAGCAATGAGACCACCAGACGTTCCAGCCACGAACGTGCTTTACTACAGACTGGCAGGCATTGCTTTCTGGTACTGCTGGTTTACTGATGGTGCGCTGCTGCTCCTGAAGAACGCGGAAAAGAGGAGCCTAGATATATATATATATAAACAGATGTATATATATCTTCTGTCTGTCTGTCTCTCTCTCTCTCTCTCTCTCTCTCTCTCTCTCTCTCTCTCTCTCTCTCTCTCTCTCTCTCTCTCTCTCTCTCTTTCCTCCCTCTTCCGATGTGCTACCGGTGCTGGTGCTGCTGCGATGGGAATCAATACCCGGGGTTGGACGTAGTCGGTGAGACGCTGCTGGTGGTGGTAACCGTTGGGCTACGCACAGAGCTAGCAGAGGTTGAGGCTCGAGAAGGGGAACGAAAAGAGAGCTTCACCTTATATACCCTTGCTCTTCTTTCCTTTCATCCCTGTACGATCCGTACTGTACCTAGTGTCGTTACTGTACCTTGGACTTCCTTCAAGGCTCAGATGTGTACACCGATTACGAATTTTTCATCCTCATCCATTTATTTATATTTTTTTTTAGATATTTTTTGAACGAGAGTGCTGTCGAGCCTTTGATGACGTTTTCATGTCGCGTTTGGAAAATGTTTTTTTTTGTTTTTTTTTTTGTTTTTTTTTATAGGTAGGTAGTAGATACGGGGTCGAATAGGGCGCGTGGAGTTTGCGATTTTTCAAGGGGGGAGGCAAATCGCGGATGGAAAGGTGCGTGGAAAATGCTTTTGTTTCGATTGACCTTGAAAGTTGACCTCTGATTGACCTTGAAAACGAAGCTTTTTTTTTATTGATAATTTGCTGTAAGAAGGATGAGTTTGGAAAATGAATGGTGAAAACGGTAACTCGAGGAAATTGAAATTTAGATTTAAATTGAATCGGAAAACAATCTTCATCGAGGAACAAAAATAAATGATTGTCTTTTTGATCTTGAGTTTATTTTGGTTTTGGTGCAGTCTTTTTAATGTTTTTTGTGTTTTAAAAATTAAAGGGTTGGGAATTTGGAAAAAAGGCGTCCGATGAAAAAAAATAAAATGGTGGAGACTTTAAGGAGAAATGTATGTTTGAAAGTTCTTTTTTTTTTGTAGTGAAGTATGCTGGTCGGAAAATAACGAAAAGCGTCGTTGTACCTTTTCATCCGTAGTGTCCATTCCATATCACGATTGGAACATTTTTTACCTACGTATGTGTATATAGAAATTGGACCGTGGCCAAAGCGTGTCCTGAAGAAATAGCCTATCGCCTGTGCTGATTACGCCAGCAATTTGCTGAGAAAACCCTGTTTCTCTTTTGTCGTTTTTATCCGCAAATTTTCAATATTGGTAATTCAAAATGGCTCTCAATATTCCAAAAAAACGTTGATGCCTCTCGTAATTCTCGCGTCGTAACATTAATTAGCAACAATAATGTTAAACATAGAAAAAAAAACGTGTTGCAATTCATGGCCCCCTTTTTCCTATTTCGTCTTCTGGAACTCGTATCTCAAAATTCACTTCGATTCAAAAGCCCATTACGTTTTCTATCGTTCACCGATTTTTTTTTTTCAATTTATCGATAACCAATCCCTATTATTGCATAGGATTGTTAGGCTTGATTTTTTTTGAACGGATTTTTCGAGCTATCGTTTTGTCTCGAGTTTCCCTATCGTATCTTAGGTTAGGAAAAAGAAGACTCGGAGTTTAGATCAATGTGTCAGCAACAAGCTTTTGCACCCGATGCTGCATAATACGGTATATGATTTATCCATTTATATATGCATATATACAGGGTGATCGAAAAATCGACCTATTCCTTCAAAGGGGGTTAAAGTAGAGGTCATTTGCAACAAAAAATGTCCCATCAACTGGGGCTCGAAAATTGGTTTTTTAATTTTCAAATTATGTAAAATTTTGATGGAAAATTTGTTTTTAAATAATCGGTAACTCTTGATCTCTCAGAAAAGTATCAAATCGTTTTTTATAATAGCGTATTTTTTTTTCGGAAAACATAAAAACATCAATATCTCAATAACCATCAATTTTCGAGCCCCAGTTGATGGGACATTTTTTGTTGCAAATGACCTCTACTATAACCCCTTATGAAAGGATAGGTCGATTTTTCGGTCACCCTGTATATAGATTTATAACGAAACGCGATTTTGCATCACGCTATGGCGTCATAAATACTGCATTATAAAGCACTAAACGTACATCGCGTATTCTCGCAACGACGATATCGTACGAGAACATAGGGAGGAAGATAGAGGAGCAAAGAAAAAAAAAAAAGCGTAGCCTCCGCTCACCCAAAGAACATTAGCGACGCGAAAGCATCGTGTGTTTGTGTATGCGAACGTTCCTGCGGAACATTATATGGCGAGATATATCAGCTCGTACCAGTTGCAAAACACGACGAGACTCGGGTGTGAACCCTTTAAATCGCGTTTTACTCCACATTTTGAATATTTATTGCGGGTTGTACTGGAAACTCGTGAGAAATAAAAATTTATGCGTAACTCAACCCCCGAGCGATACTTCAACGTCTCGGATTACTCGTGAAATAACCGCGGTGTAAACGCTGTCAAGCTTCCTGTACGATGACACCGTTTTTATGTCGATCGAGTACAGAGACGAAAAAATTTGCGTTTCGTATTATCATGTTCCTTCTGGACCTTTTGATGTATTTTTTTTTTTATTATGGGTAGAGAAAAATTAATTCGAGGTTTAAAGTTCTGCAAGATGTGGAACGAAAAGAATTACCATATTTAGTTTTGTTTTTTTTAGTTGATGAGAGAAGAAAGAATTTTTTAAAGATTTTTTCTTGTGGAAAAAAAATTTCGGAAAAGTGAAAAAAATTCGAAGAAAAAAAAGGAAAGTTTCGGTTTTTTCGAAACTTTCCTTTTTTTTCTTCGAATTTTTTTCACTTTTCCGAAATGATTATTTTTTTTCCACAAAGAAAAAGCTTCGAGAAATTCTTTCTTCTCTTATCAATTAAAAAAAAAAACTAAATATCGACGTAGAGAAAAATTAATTCGAAGTTTAAAGTTCTGCAAGATGTGGCCAGGATCGAAAAGAATTCGTATATTTAGTTCCTTTTTTCAATTGATGAGAGAAGAAAGAATTTCTCAAAGATTTTTTTTTGTGGAAAAAAAATTATTTCGGAAAAGTGAAAAAAATTCCAGCAAGAAAAAAGGGAAATTTTGGGAACAAATTCCAAAAACTTCGAAGAAAAAAAAACTCTATACCCAAAAAATATCCCTAAAAAAGAATGACTAAAAAAAATGGATTTCAAGATTCTCGCGTTGCGTCGATCGAATTTCCACATTCCTACTGTGGCATTCTTCACTATTATCAAATTATCGTAATCGAAACGCGACCTCATATCCTAAAGCCTATTTCTCGTTCGATGTCCACGAAAATCTCGTTTAGGATTCCGCCCGTACGTTTTTTTTTTTCGACTGTGGCTAAAAGGCAGCGAGGTAAAAAGCTTTTTGCCGTGTATTAGCCTGTACACGTATATCGACGTATCAACGAGCGTCGTTTCGTCAAAGGGGTTGGCAGACGAGAAATGCGCTCCGTTTAACCGCGTATGCGCCGCGAAGATCGTCGAAGAAGCGATGGCTATGAGCGAACCGCGAACGCGAAGCAGGGTCAGTAGGTTATCGATGTTAAGAGAAAGGACACTATCGGGGTGTCCGTGTGGCTTCGTGTGGGGAGAAATAGAAAGGGGATGGAGAGAGGACGAGATGCTCAGTGATAGAAAGGGTGGCCTTCCTGCCGCGTTAACCACATACTGTAAAAATAGATTCGAGCGTTCGAGCTTTCCGTTCGTGTATATACACATGTGTATCTGTATATACAGGGTGTCCGAGCTAAGAATGTCAACCCTGCAATGGGGGGTAGGGGGTAAAATTCTAAGACGATTCATATAAGCATGTATGGGTCTCAGATGAATCCCTGAATTTATATTAATTTTTTTACGGCAGCCAATCGGACGCGCCCGAGCCGGAGAGTCCGCATGGTGGGGGTACCGACGTAGGCCCGCCTCCGGGCGCGTCTGATTGGCTGCCGTAAAAAATTAATAACAATTCAGGGCTCGATCGGGGACCCATACATGCTTATATCAATCGTCTTAGAATTTCTTCCCCTACCTCCCATTTCAGGGATGACATTCTTAACTGGGACACCCTGTATACGTATATACAGATATAGTAATTATGTACTTTACTGACTTTTACGAAAAATACGTGCAAAATTTATTTTTTGTAATTTTCTTACTGATTGGATTATAAAGGATAATATTCCGTCGGAGGAAGCTAAATTCCACCTTTCCATCAAAAGTGATCCTTACATGAAAAGTAAACGAGATATACGAAAATCAAGTCATTTTGCAGAAAATTCACGTCCCATTTTATCCCATGTTTCCGCAAACATCAAAACCCCATAACTATTCATGGGAAGCTAGATTTCAGTCTCTCCCGAGTGAACATCATCATTTATAATCCAAACTTTTTTTCCAAAATCCAAAAGACGAAAACCGCAAAGAAAAAAATGTCTAAAAGTCATCGATGAGAAGTGGGGTCATGATAAACTTGGATTCCAATGTGGATTGGCCACGTACGTTATTCCTGCAAAACCCCAATAGAGACACGACAAGATCCATGAATTTCCTGACGTATTTCTCCCCACGAGCTTCGCATTGAAATACGTGTATCAATTTTCATCCCCCTGATACGAAACGTGTCACTTTTCGTTCGCAACATATCTTAGTCTCGTGTTCCTCGAATCTTTTCTTCGCTCTTTTTTTTTTATCATCGATTTTGGCGGGAAACTTTTTGCGGGGCGCGCGTTAAGTTGGGCTCTGTTTTTCTGCAGTACTGCCTAGACTCTACTAGCCAGCGCGGGTGCTTCAGATCCTCAAATGGATATTTCAAAAAGGGAATGAAAAAAGAAAGATTCTTCAAAGAGACCGGATGTACGTACGAAAGAGAGTATGAAAAAATGTATATGTGTCAGTTACGTACATATATATATATATATATGAGGGAACATCAATTTTGTATGTAACCGAGCGCTCTTTGGTCTGGAATATCTCGTCGCGTTCCAAGCGAGCTAGAACGGGATTGCGTATATTTCAACGTCGCATTGTACAAGAGATGAAGAAAAAGCAAAAAAAAAAGCAAAAAAAAAAAAACGGAAACGGCAACAGCAGTCACCGTGTCCGTACACCTCGTTTCGAATAGACACGCGAATATGCGAAAACATTTTTTTTTTTTTCGTTATAGGTAACCAACAAAAATCTTTCAAAAAAAAAAGGCGACTAAAAGAATTGCAGCGAACACTTGTCCCCGAACATGATCAAGGAAATAAGTTCGCGCGAGTCGTTAGCCCCGAATAATGAAAAAATCTCGTTAAAGTGTCTCGCAAATTTTTTTACGACTCTTCGTTACATTTCTTTTTCACTCGTTTTTTTTTGTTTCTTTCTCTTTCTCTCTCTCTCTCTTTTTCTTTTATTTGTTTATTCTCGAACGAGCTCGAGCGGAGTTCTAGTGTATTTTTGGTTTTAATTATAATTCAAGCGGGCAGAACTCGTGCAGAGAAAAGATAAAATTGGAAGGCCGAGCTTCGTTTTGTTTTTTTATTTTTGTGGATGTGGGGATTTATTTCTTTATTGGTGGTGGATTTTTATGGTTTTTTTTTTAGGTTTGTTCGATAAGAGCGTGTACGGTGGCGATCGGAAAGTATTTAGGTTGAAGTATTGGAAAAAATATATAAACGCTCTTCGTTATGTAACGTTTGATGATTCGTTGTTAAGAGAGAGCGATACCTCAGCGTGGTCGGTATGACAGATTGAGACGGTAGATACCCACGGATTTCCTAAACGGCTCTTCAGAATTGAGCGAAATTTGAACAGACAATGTCAAATTAATAGACGAACGGATGTCTGCCCTTAAAATTCCGCGAATCGAAAAAAAAAATGTAGATCGTATTACCATGCGAGCGTTGTGATGGAAATGCTGTAAAATGAAAAGTTTGGCTAATATCGTTATCCAATCCGTTATTAAAAATCCAAATTTTTTTGGGTTTTAGGGCAAAATAAGTTTTTTCACTCAATCATCGATAACTTTTTTTCCTTTAGGATTTGGCACTCCACTCTGTGCTCAATCTTTTCGTTATGATTTTTTCTTCAAAATGCTTTTTTTTTATTCAAATCCGGTGATTTTTCGATTTTTGGCAGAATTTCAAAGTTGGACGATCGATTTTTGCCAAATTTTCCATACATACCCCTTTGCCTCTTTTTTTGTCATTTTTCAACTGAACTTTCCGGGAAAACTACAAGAGATATCGATACGATTCCAACGCCATTGTTTAAGTCAGGCAAAAACCTTTTCCAAACACATCAAATAAATCTCCATCGCATAGAAGAAGCCTACTCTACGACCTTTTGAAATATCGTGATTTCTAAG
>JAPYZJ010002624.1:0-25544 GCA_030522765.1 Ophioninae sp. B BG-2022a | reverse complement strand
TTTTTTTTTCGTCCGTCGCGATTGCTCTTAGTTCGCGTCCTCCACTTTCATTTCCCGGATCTCGGCTTCACTCTATTCTCTCACAGCACCGACGCACAACCCCCGGAACACCGTCAACCCCGAAGCAACCTTCTTTTAATTCAATAGCTACGGTTTTTCTTTTATATGCGAATGTCAGAGGGAAAGAGACCTCTATGATCCTCCGAGAGGTCGGGAGGGGGTGAAAGACAAAAAGGGGGTGGAAGGGGGCGAGGAATCAGGGATGAACGGGGTTGAAAAGGGATCGAAGAGGACTCCGGGGGTTAAAGGGGTTGAAAAGCTACTCGGAGTCGGGGATGGGGAAGAGGACTTTCAAGGATGAAAAATGAAATTCTTGGTTTTTGATTTGTACAGCATTTATTTTATTTTTTATTTCATTTTTTTTTCTCGCTTCTCTCTGGTTTTACGCCACTCTGGCTCGCCGGAATTTTTCTCATATTGCAAAGGAAGGGAGCAGAATTTCGTTCGGTTGAGAGAAGACACTGATCGGAGTGAAATTACTCGCGAGCTGTACTCCTCTCGGGGATTCTTGGACGTCATGGAGATAGGACGAATGGACGCTCAGTTTTGTGACGGCTCGATGCTGTATCTTGGCAAATGCTGGAACGTTGATTTTACCTCCCCTCGGCTATTGGGGAGGCAGATTGGTTGATTCGAAAATCCTGGATGTTTTTGGATTTACTTTTTATTTGAACATTTTTGGTACCTTTTTATAATTTTTATAAAAAAAAAACGATTTTTTTTGAAGACTCTAGACCTACGACTTCCATCAAGGTTGACGGAATTCGAATTTCATACTATTTTACTTTATTTATTTTATACTATTATATTTACGAAATAAAAATTATTTTTTGGATTTTCATCATTTAAAAATTTTTGGGACCTTTTTATAATGTATATGAAAAAATGGTTTTTTTTAAATGACTCAAGGCCTACGACTTCCATCAGGGTTGACTGAATTTAAATTTTATTCTACTATTATTTTATTTTATTTCACTTATTTTATACTATTATATTTAACAATTGAAATAGATTTTTCTAGAAAAAAAAAAATGGGTTTGACAGCGTGGCGAAAAATATATGACGAGTGTGGAGGCGCGAAGGCTGACTCGATCGATTTTGGTCCGAGCAGACCGCCTGCAGCAGCCGCAGTAAACCAATATATATAACAGATGCAGAAAGTACTGGTATGGAGAAACGCAGGAGGAGATCGACGACAAATTGACAGTTTGTCGAACGCAGCTATCTTGTCACGTATGTCTAACTCATCGACCACGGTATTCGTCATTGCGTAGATCCCAGGGGTTTCCCCCTTTACGCTTGAGAGTTAAATCCTTCGTTTTGTCAAAGAGGCGAAGACTTCCACCCAAAAAAACCCAAACAAGTGAAAAAGTGAGGTTATGACGAGTAACCGTATTAGTCAGTACTAATAATAATAGTTGTAACCCAAACATCAAGAGGTTGATCCCAAAATCGTTATCTACGTTTGTCGATTCACCGGTTCCTCGATAATGCAACTTTTGGCTTGAACGACCAGATAGAGACGATTCGAAATGTACCTTTACTGACCAAGGTCTAGACGAGTTGTATTTTCCTCCCGAGTAAATTGATCGAGTTTGGTTTACAGAGTCTATCAGCATTTACGAATTATTGGCTTCTGTATATTTAATCAACGATCTCGATACTCCGTTTACGATGCTCGAGAATTCTCATCCGAGTTCCAAAAGTACATTTTCGTGAATTTGTTCGGGTTTGTTTGGGTTGGCCTACAAAGTTTATCAGCATTTACGAATTATTGGCTTCTG
Organism: Ophioninae sp. B BG-2022a; assembly: GCA_030522765.1. Lineage (NCBI taxonomy): Eukaryota > Metazoa > Arthropoda > Insecta > Hymenoptera > Ichneumonidae > Ophioninae sp. B BG-2022a. Next base: position 23,700 of record JAPYZJ010002624.1, on the reverse strand, counting down.
TATATATAATAAACGATCTCGATACTCCGTTTTTGATGCTAGAGAATTCTCAACCGAGTTCCAAAAGTACATTTTCGTGGATTTGTTCAGGCTTGTTTGGGTTGGCCTACAGAGTTTATCAGCATTTACGAATTATTGGCTTCTGTATATTTAATCAACGATCTCGATATTCCGTTTTTGATGCTCGAGAATTCTCAACCGAGTTCCAAAAGTACATTTTCGCGGATTTGTTCAGGTTTATTTGGGTTGGCCTACATAGTCTATCAGCACTTACGAATTATTAGCTTCTGAATATGTAATCACCGATCTCGAAACTCGAAAATTTTCATCCCAGTTCCATGAGTAAACATTCGCATTTTCAACTCAGTTCTCGAAACGTAACTAAATATGCAAAGCCCAGTTTCCGTTTTTCGTTTACTGGCAAGTACGAGAATTGAAATAATAATTTATTTTTCCACATAGTCTCCTAACAAATCAATATATTCAGTCCATCTTTTTTCTAAACCCAGGATTCCCTTTGAAAAAAATTCTTTGTCTTGACCCTCCAAAAACGCGTCAACAGCAGCCATCACTTCGCTATCGTCTTCAAATTTCTTGCCTGTGGGGTGTTTCTTGAGCCGAGGAAAGAGGTAGAAGTCACTATGAACCAGATCTGGCGAAAAGGGAGGGTGTTCGAGTAATTCGAATCCCGTTTCTTGAATGGCAGCCATCGCAACTGCGGCTGCATGTTGATGTTATCTCTTCGACAGCTCATATTCAAATGAATGTAGGATAACCTGGTCTAGGAGTACGCATCCCATAAGAGTACGCATCACCAAAAGCTGTAAAGTTTTTGACGATGCACGGCTAACTTCAGTCGTATTTTGATATAACCTACAATTAGAGATGCTGGTCGAAAAAGAATCAAATCCGGCAGAAAACGCAGAAATTACGTAAGTTTAAAGACTTTTGCTGAAAACCTTAAATATTTTTACCATTTTGAAAGTATTTTTGAGACAAGAATGCAACTATTTGGTAAAAATGAAAAAAAAAAAAAAACTGTGAAGTTTTTAAAGACGATGCCTGACACATGCACCGAGCGTAATTCCGGCCAATGCCAAGAGATGGCGTTGAATTTCGCTCATACCCGCGTACTCTTATCCAATAGTACTTGTAAGAGTACGTAATTCCAATTTCTGATTATTTTTGTTATTTTTAGTAATATTTTTTAATTTTGTTTTTTTTTATGTTACTTTATGAAAGATGTTTAAATTGCAAACGTAATAAATGCTTAGTTGATTTCCTAGACTTGATATTTATTTTTTTTAGAATATTTTGAATCTTAAGTGCGTACTCCTAGACCAGGTTACCCTATCTCCCGGAAATCGCGACCTATTTATGATTTTTTTTAGGCTGAAGTAGTCAGTAAGGGAGGAGGGGGGCATAGTCGGGCGAGCCTTACGCAGCTCGAAACGAACGTTTTGCAAACTGTCAAATGACTCGCTTTGATTGGTTGTTAGTCGCCACGTGACATCCATACGCGAGCAACGCCATTTCGGTACTCGTTTGTGTGATGTAAATAAAAATATCAAAACCAGCGTTTTTCTTAAAAAAATTAGTGAAATTAAACAGCAATCCTTTCTAAAACGAACTTGTCTACTGTGGTGTGTTATAGTTTGTTATGAATCAGTTCCCTTCCAGATATCTTAATCAACAAGCATAAAGTCATTGAATCAAAGGTAAGATACCGTCCGTTTGTGTTTAATTTTGAACGAGCCCTATAGGAGATCCCACTTTACCCCTATGCACGGGGCATAGCGGTCAAATGCCTTTTTTCATTTAAGTATTTACATCTCGTAGATTAATTACGTTATCAACATAGGGTAATCTGGTCTAGGAGTACGCGCTTAAGATTCAAAATATTCTAAAAAAATAAATATGAAGTCTAGGAAATCAAATAAGCATTTATTACGTTTGCAATTTAAACATCTTTTATAAACTAAGATAAAAAAACAAAGGTAAAAAATATCACTAAAAATAACAAAAATAATCAGAAATTGGAATTGCGTACTCTTACAAGTACTATTAGATAAGAGTATTCGACTATAGCGGAATTCAACGCCATCTCTTGGCATTGACCGGAATTACGCTCGGTGCATGTGTCAGGCATCGTCTTTAAAAACTTCACAGTTTTTTTTTTCATTTTTACAAAATAATTGCATTCTTGTCTCAAAAATACTTTCAAAATGGTAAAAATATTTCAGATTTTCAGGAAAAGTCTTTAAACTTACGTAATTTCTGCGTTTTCGGCCGGATTTGATTCTTTTTTCGCCCAGCATCTCTAATTGTAGGTTATATCAAAATACGACTGTAGTTAGCCGTGCATCGTCAAAAACTTCACAGCTTTTGGTGATGCGTACTCCCAGACCAGGTTACCCTAAATGTATCCATAGGCATTCGCAATGTATTAAGCTTTGATTCTAAGTTAAGACTTTTAATTCAATCACATTATTTTAGTTTTTAGGAATGTTTAAACGTTAAGTACCCTACTATGCCCCCTCCTCCCCTATATAAGCAAGCAAAAAAAATTTTTTTTTCACTTTTTATGCGGACCTGAAGTAACCGATTATCATTACTTTTGGATCACCCTTCGTATGTAGTAGTACGTAGGGAAAATAAAGTATGCGCACACTTGCCCCATACGATCGGATATATCGATATTTCCTTACGGTTTTACGAATACACCGTGACACATCGACCTGCGCGCGCATACACAGCGAAAGATACGGAAGAGTGATTCGGGTGTATACCTGGGGCTCGTGTAGCTATATACCCTTGGGAGGGGGCGGGGGGAGGGGGCATAAAGGCATTTGATATTCACAAACGAGCTTTCCGCGCGCATCACGTGTGCTTCACGAGCTCGAACCCCGGGACCTTGATGGAAGATGAGTTTTGGCGAGCCACCCGTGCCTGCCACAGAATAGTGACGACACAGGTAGGAATGTTTCATATTACATACCTGGATACGCGGTATTTTCCGCTTGCGATTGCTGCGCGTACTTGCCTCCGCTCTCCCCTTTCCTCACTTCCACTCTTCACCCAACAGCCAACTCGTAATAAGGCTGCAGTAACAAACGTGAGGATTTCGAATTGGTCGCTTTGTTCGTATACCCAATGATGCGTTACCGAAACATCCAATTGATTCAACCATTTTTCGATTTCGCGTACTTCGACGATTTTTTATTCAAATACATTTCCAAAAAACCCTTGAAGAATGAAGTCTGTTAATTTTCTGAAATACGGTTTTTTAAAACCAATTAAAGAAACACAACAAATGAAATATTCATAAATAATAAACACTTTTAAATTATAAAAATTAATAAGAAGTTAAAAAGTAATGCATAATAATAATAATGATAATAACGAAAATAAGAGAAATATTATGATTAAAATATATGTAGTTTTACAAAGCGATGAATTATAACAATAAATGAAAAACACTTTTTTTATGATAACAATTAATAAAAATGGTTTTAAAAGTCGAAAATAATAATAAAAACAACAATAATAATAATAAATAAATATATCGCTGAAACGTATCAGAATTTGGGAACAATATTTATTTAAGCATTTAGTGACAGGACTTTTGAAAAGTACTCAGAAAAATTTGAGTATGAGAAACGATAGGAAATATTTCCGTATTTATTGTTGGATCGTCCGTAGAAAAGATCAGTGCACGTGAGCAATTTCAATAACGGATAATACATCGAGTTGCGACGTTACGTGAACGTACGAAAAAAAATAGGTATTCCGTAAGGACGTTTTGCAACGTTATATGAAAACACTTATCCGTCGTATCAACGTAGTACATTGTGATTCAATAAAGACCGAGCTGAAACAACCAATAGAGCGTTCGACGTCGCGAGCCCGGTGACGCAGGGATCTCTCGGATTTTCCGCTGGTTTTACTTTCTTATTCCGGTTTTCCGTGAACTTAATGAATCGAGAGCGAATTTTTTCCATCCGGGTAAACTCCGTATTGCGATGGAGATCGCGAGGGATAACGTCGCCCGAGACGACAAAGTCTCTATATATTTTCATCTCACAAAAAAATGTATCATTGTTTAGGCTTTACGTCTGTATAATAAATAAAATAATTTCAAAAAATAATAATTCAATTGTTTTAAATATATAAAAGAAATATTTCGATTGTTTTTTGTATATCGAAAATGAATATAAAAAAGAATTAAAAAAAACATATACAATAAATAATAAAAATAAAATTATAAACATATAAAAAACATATGTAATGAGATTAATCAATGTAAAATAATACATTAATGTTAGTTAAATATTGATAAAATTTAATGATAAAAATCGGAATTATTTGCGAGAGAATAGATAGAAACAACATTTTTTGTCAAAAAAATGGTTAACCTTTCCAATCGTTATATGAAAAAGATCACCAACGTCTTTTTCCATTTTTCCGTTTCTTATGAGCGAAGCGATCACTGGTTAAACGCGACTCGAAAATTCTCGATCGAGCAAACTATCCCTCAATTATTAAAATTCGAACCCTTTGTAATAATTGACAACTTTGATATTCCGCATTTCCCTGTTTGGTTAGACTCGGGAATCAGAACAATAGAGAATTTGGCATTGCGTAGCAACGAAAATTATTTCGCGTGGTACTACTTTATAGGTGACCACACCTAAACTCGATCGAACCTGGTGCCATCATCACATACGATATGAATTTGTATTATATCCACGTGTTTATATATATATACAGGGTGTCTCACGACAGAAGGTCATCCGTGTAATGGGGGGTTGGAGGTCAAATTCTGAGACGATTGGTACAAGCATGTATACTTCTCGGATCAACCCCTGAATTATTATTCATTTTTAAAGGCAGCCTGCCGGAGTCGTGTCCCCACCATGGGGACACTTCCGCTCGTCGGTGTGACCGTTAGTGCTAGTGGCTTCCCGACCCAACAAAACCCAAGCAAAACTCGAAATAATTATTATTTCCGTGTCGATGTATTCGTATACCTTGAAGACAAATCCACCATTTTATTCACTTTGAACTCTCCATTTCTAGGGAAAAATGTCGAAAAAAGATTCTAAAAAGGTTTCTCACATTTTCCCAGCCTAATTCTGCATTTTTTGCGAAAATTCGTGCATATTCGTAATCGGCAGGAAATTTCCGATTAAATAGACCCTCTTAAAAGTTTAAAAACGAAAAAAAAAAATGTTCGACGTCCCCGGCTACTTCTCCGGAATCTCAAAATTATGAAATTTCGAAAGGTCTTAGGGTGGGTTTCTTATATGCTATTGAGATTCAATTGGTGTGTTTAGAAAAGCTTATTGCCTGACTTAAATAATGGCGTTGGGTTCATATTGATATCTCGTATATCTTTTCTGAAAAGTCCACTTGAAAAATCGCAATAAGAGAAGCAAAGGGCCATGTATGGAAAACTTTGCAAAAATCGATGGTCCAACTTTGAAATTCTGCCAAAAATCGAAAAATAATCGTATTCCAATGATTAAAAAAGCATTTTGAAGAGGAAATCACAAGGAAGAGATTGAGCACAGAGTGGAGTGCCAAATCCTAAAGGAAAAGACGTTATCCATGACATAGTGAAAAAACTTTTTTCCCCAAAAATAATTTACCCCCTGAGCACGAATCTACCATTCACTGTCCCCAAAACCCAAAATTTCCATTGAAAAATCGTAAAAAACTCCTGAAAACTCGTTTTTGTTTGCTTGGCGTCGTGCTTTCGACCCTCTTACCTAGGCGTATCGAAGCCCTCTTTGTCCGAAAGCGAATTCACTACCCGAGCACCACTGTATATAAACTGTATATACAAGTATATATATATATATACATATATATACACACAAACACCCATATAAATATGTATATTTATACATACACACATACAAATTGACTCATCATTTTCACCAGGCTAGCTGACTGGTCTTGTGCGCGGGTTACCGATTATTAACCTTTGTTCCAGAGATGTATACAGATTCTCGATGTCAAGTACCATTCGGTAAATTATTACATTCTAGCCGTTGGAAATTGGAGTGGGTGGATTTGAGGAATTGTACAGAGGAAAGTGGTGAGGGGTTGGCAGAGGATGGGGGGAGGGTGTGCTTCGCCCGTTATTATTAGCCGGTACGCAAGCGTTGCTAACCCCCACGTATGCTTTCATTAGACGTTACCATATCGAACGTTTCAATTTAACGCGAGAGAACTACCGAGCCTCGTTTACCGGTCTATAATATGGACCCGGCCGACAAGCTTCATCCAACCCCCCCGTCCCTCGCGACCCGAACAGTACTTCCAATTCTACCATCAGAGTAAGGTAAACTGCGAGGTGTATTCAAACTCTACGCCCTCTACGCTAGCTCTACAGTTGTGGCTTCTCGACTGGGTATCATCCTCTATCTCTTTGCGACGATAGTCCGCTACTGCTGGCGGCGCTCCTGTTGCGGTTTTGGTGTTGTAGTAATAGTCGGTGGGCACTTGATTTCCCCGGTGCTACAATACCCGGAATATTTCGCATTCCTCGCTTTCGGGGCACGGTTCAACGAGAGTGGCCCAAACTGAATGCAAATTTTCAACGTCGTCAACGTACAGAATGGATTCTCCGAGTGCGAGGAAACAATGGAGCTTTTGGGCCAATGAGAGCTTTGAATAATGAAAAAAGGAACAGCTCTCCTATTGGACTGGTGAATTGGAGCGAAACGCTGCAAACGATCCAACTTGATGTTATCAGCCTGATGGAAGCTGATGGAGGCTGATGGTTTATGGAATATCAGGGAGCTGATGAAGGAAATGATGATTTTGAAAAAGGCTCTGAAAGAGTTTTCTCTATTTTGGAAAATACAGAAACAATTACTATTATCACCGATAAATCGCAAAGTCAGACAAACCCATACAATTGCAATTACCGCAACTAAATCGCAAACCCAAACAATTGCAATTGCCACCAGTAAATCGCAAACCCAAACAATTGCAATTAGCAATAATAATTCGCGAACGCAAACAATTGCAATTAGCAGCGAAACATCGCAAACCCAAAGAATTGCAATCAGCAGCAAAAAAATCGCAAACCCAAACAATTGCAATTAGCAGCAATAAATCGCAAACGTAAACAAACCCAAACAATTGCGATTATCACCCATAAATCGCATCATCTACTCGTTTTTACGAGCTTACGGATTTTTGGACAACGGTTTTCTTTCATCCAAGCGAAATGCCAGCAGACTGTTCTCACGTAGTCCACTCTATGGTCGATCGAGATACTCGTTGGTCCAAAGTTTAATTAGTTTTTAGAACGTATGCCGCTCGAAGTTGGGCGTGGGTGCAACTTCTTCGGGCAAGAAAGAAGAGGAGGCAAAGCTTCGACGAGAAAGGAAGTGGGACGGTAAGGAATTTGTACGAACGTGTAACCAGAGGAGTTAAGTTTGTCGAGCGTATAACACTGGATGGGACAATTTCGCCGTGAAGTTTTTCAATTTTCTCTCTGGACTCTGGTGACGACAAAGACTCCGGCGATGCCAAAGTTGTCGACGAAAAAAAAAAAAAATGAAAAGAACGAAAAAAGAAAAACAAACGAGACCACGTGGAAAAAGTGTTCGTTCAGGAAGACTTTTTTTGGAACGGGATGATTTTCCATTGAAGCTCTTTCCGTACACATTCAGCTTCCAATATTCAGGCGATCAATAAGATTTTGAAAACATCGATCGATTTTCGTTTTCGACTGGTCTTCTCGATTTTACAAAATAATTCGACCCGATAGCCTAGAAAAATGTTGATTTCCGGATCTTCTACGTCAAGAACTGGAAGTCTACTCGATTTCCGTTGTTTCACTTGCGTTTAACGAGAATGGATTACGGTTCGACTTTCTTCGAAGCCACTGTCGAATGAAAACTCCTGGCGGATAGAGATCGCGAAGTCTATTCAACCCGAGAAATCCGATACTTCTCGGGATAAGCCAATACGAATTTGTATACGATAACGAGATAACTTTTCTCCCAAGCTGGAATTAATTGGCTGAAGATTTAGATGTTCAAATGAAAGAAAGCTGAAAGTCAATTTCAACCATATTTTTTAAAAACATTTTCTCAAAAAATCTCCATTTTTTTTCTTCCAAAAAACGTAACATCGTAGACTTGCAAAACCATTGAAGGATTCTTTTTCCACGAGATGTTGAAGCTGTTGAAATTCTTGTCGGGGCTCGTCCCGATACATGGCAAATTTAAAACCGGAGTCAAGTGGATTTGTGGAACTGGACTGGGTTGAGGCCTGATTGCGGGGGAATACGTTGGAGTACGTTGCATCGTAGACCACGAAGAGTGAAGAAGAAAAGAAAGATCCGGGGAGGGCCCAAGCCTTTAGGGGTCTCCGGGACAAAACTCGCCATGAGGGAACTCTACGAGAAAGAAGAGAGTCTTCCGGACCTCCTGATCCCGACGGATGAGTAGCCAGCCTTAGCGCTAAAACGTGGCAAGATTTACGCCGAAACTTGACTCCAAACTAGAGATTTATCACCGCTCAACCGGATATAACGCCTCGCGATTCTTCCGCGTATCCTCCTTCTGCCCTCAGCCTGGACCACGTACTCTTCCTACCCTTTTCGTCCCTCGCCTCTTCCTTCCTCTTTCTTCTCCGTATATATCACTCCGGGAAGCCATGTCTTACTTTGCGATTTTCGAAGATCCAACCGGAGAGAAAAGTACAGGACGATCACAGGGGTATTATCGAAGGCCTTCTGGAAGCCTTCAAATACGAAACTCTGCATTTTGGGCACCGTTTGGGCCCTACCCAATTATCAAAAGGACAACACGAAATTTTATTTGAAGGGGAATGCTATTCCGCTATTGTGCCGGTTGTGAAGGTTAATTCTGTCAAAAAGTTTCGAAAATGGAAAAACGGAAGTCTAGAATTTTAAATAAAACCAAAACCATATTTTGTTGCCATAAATCGTCTCTTCCAGCAGTTCATCCGAAAAACTCCAAACAACCAAATAGCCAGACGATTTCCAGCCGAAATCGCGTTAAATTTCGATTGCCCACGTAGAAATTTCATAGGGTTAGCCTGATCAGGATCAGGTCCTGATATGGGAGTGATAGGGTTACACATATTACGAACCTCCTGATTATGCCCCCATCGGGCCATAGGTGTTTGAGCCTGAAATCAGGCAATACTAAAATGGCCTTACCAGGGCCTCCTCCGATAAAACTCTACTAAGGCTATTCCTGATAAGGCAAGGCCTTGTCTAATTAGACCCTATTAGGGCTTTCCCTAACAAGGCCCTACGCAGGAATTGCCGGGTGAGGCCCTATTAAGGCTTTCCGTGATATGACCAGATACACTTTGCCCTATAACTGCCTTAACATTCAATGGATCTACATAACCCCTTTTCTCGTCTTCACCCAAGTGCGCAGAGTAAACGCCTAATAGTCCGCAAGCAGAACATCGTTATCTCTCGGTCTAAGCTTCACGCAATATCCCCTAACCCTAAAAATCCGATGACTTTCGTATTTGACTTCCGAGTAAGAAGGCATAAGTCATCACCTACGGGAATTAAAAGGGGGGTCTCGATTTTCTCCCTCCCTCTTTCTTTCACTCTCGTTTACTATGAGGGTTGCGTGAATACCTTGGCAAACAGTGCTCCGACCCCCGATCGGACAAACCCTGCGAAAGTTGATGCAGACGTACGTGTATATAGACACCGATTAGGGTCGACAGTGGGATCCTGATTTTCTACCACTTGGGGTCACCAAAGGAGACGTAAAGTCATCAATTTTTTAAACCAATTTCGTAGACGATCGAGTTTCAGGTTCTGGGGTCAAGAGGATTGGGTTTGGGTTTGTTTGGGTTTCTTACGGGAAAATTTCTTTCGGGAAACCACCAGGTTCTCCGGTAGGGGGTGAATTAAGAGTTTGAGTTTGAGATTGGGTTTGGGTTTGTTTTGGTTCGTCTTGGTTTGTTTGGGTTTCTTACGGGAAAATTTCTTTCCGGAAACCACCAGGTTCTCCGGTAGAGAGGGAATTAAGAGGATCGGGTTTGGGTTTGTTTGGGTTTCTTACGAGAAAACACTAGGATTGGAATGAAAAATCAGCCAAATAGAAAATCGGGACTTGACTGTACTACGAAGTTTACAAGCTAGGCAAAGTTATGTCCAAATCGTTGGCAGTAATCCACGTGGCGGTTTGGGCCTATATTTCGTAGGGTTGACTCCGGATCACATGCAAGCGGGCCTCGACTTCGTCATTCTACTTAATAGATGACCCCCGCAGCGTCGAACGTTTCTCTCACACTCTGCCCCCCTCCCTCATTATTCTTTCTCTCTCGTTATTCATGACACTCGCCCACCGTCAAAAGACGAGCTTGTTGTCTTTTTCATTCATGATTCTATTCCAGCTCGTAACTCCATCCTGTCCATTTCTCATTGATACGTCCACACGAATTTCCCTTCTCGCTCCTACGATAAAATCAGACCCCTCGAAGTGACCTGGGAATACCTTCGGATGGGAAAATATTTCGAGGTGTGAAATGAACATTTTTCGAACGTTTCGTAGTTTTGTTTTTTTTTGCAAATGGGTTTTTCTTATGAGATTGGAATTCTCTTTTTACGACCATGTCGAGTTCATGAATTTGTAACTACTGAATAATTCAGTAAAAATTGTAAAATAATTCGCGTAGTATCATTCTATAAAAAAATCATCATTTTTGAAATTCTTCACAGTTTTAGCGAATTTTTTATATTTATTCAGTATTACCTCAAATGAATGATAAAGGATCAACATTCAATAGACAATTTCAGAAAAATTTAAATAATATTCTTCTTCATTTAATGAACACGCACACTGGAAAATTCCAACCTCGTACATTCAAGCGTTTCCCAAATTGAATTTCCAACAAAAGTGATTTGGGAAATGAGAAATTGCGATTAAATGATTGTTTGGGTTTGTTTGGGTTCCCAAAAAAATTGCCAAAACACTCGATTTGTAAAATGAGTATTAGCGATTAAATGATTGTAGAGTTAAGTGGTTATCCATTGGACCGTTAAAAAATAAATTATTCGGAGATTGCTTATAGGGTGTTTTATCAGATACGTGTGGTATTTTCCACTGTGATAGATCCGCCAGGCAATGAGCGTTATGCTCCTTATGTTCCATTAATTCATCGAGTAGATATACACGTAGGATACGCACCCTGTTTCGGGGGGTCTCCTCGTCGTTGGATTAGTCAACCCCCATAGAGGGAAAAATGTAATATAAAAGGCTTACCGCGGCTTAAGCCGTTAATATGTTGGACATCGTGTTAGAAAGTGAGAATGGGGATGAAACGAGAACATTGAGAGATGCCTACGACGAAATACATGTATGCATTACCAAAACCCGTGCAAACATATGTTCTTGGCAATTGTGCACGCACCCATCACCAACAAAACACCCTCTTCTTCTATTTCCACCCCTCCCCGCAAACAAACTGAAACAAACCCAAACAAACAAAAAATCGAATCGAAAATAAATTTTCTTTCTTCACTACTTTTTTAAAAATCGTGTACTCCAAATGCTGATATCACTCCCCTTCTCTTTTTTTGCAATTTCGTTGAGAGAAAAAAAAACTTCATCACTGTCATTTTCAGCATTCCAAACTGTCGTTTTTAATTATCATGTACGTGGATGAAAACGTTGGCAGATAGGAGAGCTGTCGAGATACGTTCATCCCCTTTCCACCCCCATAAACGTTCGGATGAATAAAAAGTATGTTTTCTCGGTCGTCGTGGGTTCAGTTATTTTTATATCTACAAACGGACACAGAAGGAATGGATGGGACAACGATCGTCCGTCTAACTTCGAATTACGCCCCCTTTCCTAATGTTTGGGGGTTATGTTCGTTTTACGGGAATATCGAGGGGCGCAGGGGGGCTTGTGTTCATACACGGGTGGCAAACGCCCCGCAGTCTGTACACGTGCCGGCACGTGCAACGAAAACTAATTGAGATATGAAATTTACTTGCCACCCTGAAGCTTGTCAGAATGAATAAATATATATAAATATATGTGTGGGTGTGTTGGGTTCGTAAAGCTAGTCGAGATATTTGTACTATTAGTCCCGTTGGAGAACCTTAAATAATTATTGCTGGGCCCTTTGAACTCGAGTGCTCGATTCGATAGGTATTTTTTTCGACATGGGTACAATAAAGGACAGGTAACTCAAGGAGAGGATCAGCTAGCCCTCGAATCGAAATTAAAATGCTTTTTCCTTACTCGAGTATTCAGTAGATGATCCCATGAGAATTTCGTGAGAATTCGAAGGTGCATTCTTAATAATTATTTAACAATTATTATCCAATGATTATTTAATTACATATAATTAATTTTGTAACAATTTCTAATATTTATTAAATGTATTGTTAACAAAATAATCCACAAGAAATTTTTAGTTAATAACATTGGTAATATTTTATTAATTATTATTAAGTATTCCAATGAAGTATTCAATATTAATAAGTATTCTTAATAATTACTTACCAAGCATTTTTGCTTCAATCAAACTGATTGATTATTTAATAAAGCCTAATTTAAATAATCGATTATTAATTATTAATATAATTAATTATTCATTAGCTATATTATTATATAATTATCAATTATTAACAATATTATTAATATTAATCGAGTGTCCTAATTATTGTGAAACTTTTTCAACATTCGTTTTTATAACGCAGTTTATTTTAGCCAGTGAGGAAATTGGCGCTGATGGGAAAAGGGAAAACGGAGGAGAAGACAGGACTGGACAAATGTAGATGGGAAACGTCGCTCATACTGGGGTTTTTTTTTTCACGAGGTAATTATAGCCATACCTCATTCCGGCTCGAATTATCCTCGGATTGAAAGCCCGAGTTGGGGACTGAAGGAAATCGAAGATCTCGTTGACCGAACTGTTAGCGTCGAAGATGATCCCCGTTGGGCTGGTTTCTCCTCCAGTGAGGAACGATGTCGAAATTTTTCGCCGTACCCCGGTAGGATGCGATCCGGGAGTCCGCAGTTAATTCAGAAGCCATTTCCTCTGCAAACAGCCAATAAAAAGGACGAGCGACGTACCCATAGCCGAAAGAAAAAAAACACACACACGAAGAGGGAAAACGCTCGAAAGAGAACGAAGAATAAGGAAACTCAGGGTGGATGAGAGAGAAAGGAACAACATTTGAGGGGCATGCTCTCCGAGAGAATATACCACCGAGTGCAATATTATAAAATTTAATGTCTTGGTTTACGGTCTCCGGGCTTCGTATAAACCTCTCCTGGAATGAGGCCTCAACGACAACGACCGGGACATGCGCAAATCCTGACACCCTCGTTTCTTATATATTCACGAGAAAATCGGTTGGGTCTATTGGCCTCCGTCTATTTCTACGCTCATCCACTCGAGACAATCGTACACCTCGTCCATTATTCGTTTCATTCTCCCGATCGTCATTCTTCCAGGCTAATTAAGAGTCGTTATCGAAATCACATTAAACTCGAAATGGCTTTCTGTCAAATCGATATTTTTAATCAATCATTAATATTTTCGATAAATCATGGATTTTTTCATGAACATTTTCTACGAGAAAATGGAGAATTTTTTTTCAAATTTAGGAATTGGATAAACAAATAGTTGAAAAAAAAACGTAATATCATTGATTCATATTCATTAGAATAATATTGTTTCCGTTGTTTTTGCAAATTTATCGATGATTTTATGAGTAAATTTTGTTAAATTTTCCAAAAGGTATCAATATTTTTCCAACTTTTATTCTTTTGATGAAAAATCAAAGAAAATTTCGACTCGAATATACAATTTTTTCGAGGCTCAAAACTGAAGTGAACGTTTCTCTCAGTCGATTATAAATCTCGAAAGTTCCAATTAGACGAATTATGATTCTCGACGTATTACGATTCGAGACGAGCGGAAGCGCGCTTAAAATCCATTCTTCGACGTGACTGGAAAAAAAAAACGAACCTCACAGTCCTGCCCAAGTGAATACGAACTATTTTTCCAGTTGCAAAAACGAAGCGATATCGATCCCTGTGATTGACCAATCGTATCGTAAAGTCTCGTCGAGTCTTCAATTGGATTTTTCATTAACCCGCTCGACGATTCGGTGGTGTTTGGGGTTGCGTATCTTAATTACCGTTGCCACGAGACACGTCAAATCTATTGCTTCATACAAGGTGGACAAAAATGGCCTACCCACACTTTCATATTGAAGACGATAACGCGATTCTCCGAGTTCCATATTCGCCGATATTTTTGTATGTGAAAACGATCAATGCGATACTTCGTTACGTTTTCATTTTCTATCTCACATCCAGTTTGTATAATTTTAAGATCGAGATTTAGTTTCGCAAAAATCTGCGTTTTGAATTTTCCACCGGACACAAAAAAAAATTGGAAAAATCAAAATTAAAAATCAAAATGAAGCTGGCTTCGTCCTATTCAAAATGTCGTTTGGTGAATTCGTCTACGATGTTTTTTTTTTTCAAAATAACTGATCGTCAAAACTAGACGTAAATTTGCTCATTTATTTCGGAGTACATTATATACATAATCATTTAAATGTAAATTTTTGAAAAACCATGTTTTTTGGTCGAATCGTCCAAAGCGTTGTGCGAAAACGACGGCGTGGAAAACCTACAGTTTCCGGCTTCAAACGGCCCGTTTCTCAGCGCGATGCAGCGCTACATTGAGGCAACGATGTCTTAGCCAAGCGTGCATCGATTCCCCAATGAGCCTAGTTTGGTGCTTGGGTCGGGATTGCTCGATAAATTGAACAGCTCGATCGAGTTCTACGCACTAACTTTAATGGAACTTAACCTTAACCGCAATAAACCCTAATGAGAAAAGAATTACGATGGCTAGGTTTATTTATATTATTTATATTGCATTTTTCAAATTCAAGTTATTTTTCAAAATGGAAAACGTATTTGCGCTGAGTTCGATGAAGAATAGAATTTTCGGTTCACTGGTGATCTAGGGTACGTTTAAACGTGACGACAGAAGTGGTATAGGCCAGAGAATTTTAAATGAAGTAGCAAAATATGTATAAATATATACTAAATATATATTAAAAATGCAATAATCAATGGCTTGGAGGACCAAGGTCGATGAACTTTTGACACAGTGTGTTAACTCAATTACAAGTAGTATCTAGTAAAGTGTCGTGTCCCTAGAAAGGAACTAAAATGTCCCTACAAGGGAACTAGAAGTTTCTATAAAGGAACTAGAGTGTCCCTAGAAAGGAACTAGAATAGTATTAAAGTTTATTCCCCAAGCTTAGTCCAGAGTGCAGATAGCAAAGAACAAACCCTGTGTACACAATATCCCCAAATGTTCATTTTTCAAGTATAAGTATGCGAAGGAAGACACTGTATAGGTAAACGAAGGAAAAAATATGAATTCGCGTACACCCTGTACATAGCGTCCGCAGGGTAGTGTACAAGGGATAGGGAATGAGTTGGGCGGTTTATATAGCGGAGAGAGGTAGCGACGTCACCGCGGAAATCAAGAGTAATGCTAACACGAAACTGCACTACCCCTCTGTTACACACACCCTTGGTGTGCTTTCCCTTCTGTATCACGGCACATACACGGGTCTCTCTAACACAAGCTAGCGCAGGCGCCCACACAAGAACGAAAAAGCCCACGGTACAGCCTGCGAACACACGATTCTCGATCACCTTCGAGCCCTTCCCTTCGAGCCCAACGCCGAACGACATCAGCCTCAACCTGTGTGTGCTTTATATCTCTTCGTTCTTCGGTCTTCGCGTTTCTCGTTTTCTCCGCTACCAGACGAACTTTTCTCCGGCTTCAACCTAACCTCACTCTCGCCCCTTTCTAAACACATGTGTTGATACAAATGTGCTTTACGGATTATAGGGTGTACCCAATATTGGATAGATTTTCTAGGTCAAGTCCAAATATCGGAAGTTCTGGTACAGTTCTTTTTAGATCTTTGTTGATGACGTGTCAGCTGATGAAGGCTACCAGTGGTTAGTGCGGTACACGAATGACTTCCGGTTCACTTGACATCGCTACACTTCTGCACCACCCGGTACATATTCCTATACATGTAAATACATAGAAACGTCCACTCTACACAGGTGGGCAACGTACAGTCAGAAGGACGCATTGACGCTCCCACCAATGTGGCGACCCGGCTCCCGTTGTAAACTGACTTTTCCCAGCTTCTGATCTATATGTTCGAGTATAGTTACATAAAAGTATGTACAGGACGTACAGACCCCCGCTTATTCTACCGTGTACGCGAAACCTTGTATATAACGGTTTGCACGTACCGTTGTGGTCGTGCACGTTTCCCCAGGTTTCCTCGCGTATATCCCCTAGAGGATAAACACACTCGGCCTCTCTCCGTACTAATGTCCAACTGCGATATGAAACCGAAGAGTGGAGACGGTATTGGACTCGTGGATGATACACTTTCTGTACCGATCCACAACTACGATCGAAGACTTTGAAGGCCAGAGTTCGTTTATGGAGAAACAAGATTTTGGGGCAAGAGCGAATTTTTTTGGCCAAGTTTGGGTTTCTTTTTGACGTTGATGTTGATAAGGGATACCAAAAATGAAATTAATTGTTTGGGTTCATTTCTGACGTTGATATTGATGAGAAATACATAAATTAAGGCGATGAGAGTATTTGTTTGGGTTTGTTTGGGTTAATTTCTGATGTTGATATTGATGAGGAATACATAAATTAAGGCGATGCGAGTATTTGTTTGCATTTGTTTGGGTTCATTGCTGACGTTGATATTGATGAGGAATACATAAATTAAGGCGATAAAAGTATTTGTTTAGGTTCGTTTGGGTTCATTTCTGACGTTGATATTGATGAGAAATACATAAATTAAGCCGATGGAAGTATTTGTTTGGGTTTATTTCGGACGTTGATATTGATGAAGGATACATAAATAAAGACGATGAAAGTATTTGTTTGGGTTTGTTTGAGTTTGTCTCTCATCATTTCTAACGTTGATATTGATGAGGGACACATAAATAAAGACAATGACAGTATTCGTTGTTCATATTGTGAAAAAAGTTTGTCAGAAATGTTCAATGTTATTGCTTGACTTATTTAATATAAAAAGGATTACAGGTGGGGTACGGTTTTAGTGCAATACAACAGTCATAAGATCAAGCTGATCGGGCTTATCTTTCCCTTCTGGTCCGTGAACAAAGCGAGGGTATCTCGAAAGAAACGTGAGGATAAGGTCTCGATATCGGAATGGAAAGTAGGCTTGTTTTTTTTAGAGATTCGGTAAGAGAGATAGCGCGAAAGAATCACGAGAAAATGTGGCCATTCGTATGATCGGCCATATTCCAGAGCGAGGCGAACTCCCTCGGAGGAACCCCTGAAACGTCTTTTAATATACACTATATCTCCGTGGTAGCCGAGGGATTTAAGCCTCGTCGTCGACTTTCCCCTCGCTACGGGCTCGCCACTCCGCATCAACGCTCCCACCGAACGCTAGTCCAAAATTCAACCTTAACATCAACGTTGTAGCAATAACACTAAATCTATCATTGTTTCGTTTCTTTTTTATCGTCGATCGAAGAATATAAACGAAACACCGTGGAAACCGAAAGAATCACCCCAGTGGGAACTAACATCGTCGAATTATGAACGTGTGATGATTACGATAACCGATCATTCAAAAATGAACATTAAAAATCTGTAACCAAAAATAATCGCCATCACGCGAACGCATTTGATAAAAATAGTGAAGGTCGATCAACGAAAGTCACCGAAACCAAACAACGGAAAGTCCATCAAATATGACCACATTGCGCAATGGACCCCATCAAACTTCTGTTCTTTTACTGAACTTCGAGAAGTCATAGAACCCAATTACTGAACTTCGAGAAGTCATAGAACCCAAACAACGGAAAGTCCATCAAATATGACCACATTGCGCAATCAGCTCGAACATTGGATGGAAACTGGTCACCCAATTCATCTCGACAAGAATCAAAAGCTGGACCCCATCGAATATCTGTTCTTTAACTAAACTTCGAAAAATCACAGAAGTCTGAAAACACACCCAAACAAACCCAAAAAGTCACATTTCATAAACTCTTTCCGGATATTATGAACCAAAATATTTTTGACGCGTCGAATTCTTTTGATCCCGACTACCCTATGCTTCGCGCCTGCGGACAAAAGATCTCAAGATGCTTATGTAAAGCCCAGCGAAACTAGCGCTAGAACCACGGTACGGATCTCGTCTGTTTATATTGCGGCAGATTGAATTAATTCCAGACAAATTAATTGGTCGTTAAGATGTTCAGCGTTAAGTGAGTGAGTCTGGTTAGTCTCTATCCTTCTTCGGAGCACGCTCCTTCTATGCCTGTTTCGTACCCTGTACCAACTTCCCCCGTCGCTTTCGGTAGGTTCTCTCGTTTAGGCCTTTGCGAAAGTGACGAGAGGAGGGGTTGGGGGGGGGGGCATTTACAAAACGTTATTTCGAAAAAACCCGTTTTTAAGTTTGATCAGCAGTTCCATCATTGTGATCATTTGTTTACGTTCAATCTGCAATTTGCCAATCGTCTACCTTCTACCCCCTTAAGAGTAGATCGATAATTCACTAAGCGAACCATTAATATTGTTTCCGTCAAATTCAATTTTTATTCATTCCTTGTACATACATTTTCAGGTGGCAGTTCAATTTTATTATTTAAATAGTCTATGTGACTTCATCGTCATGCTTCTCATGAGACTGTTTAAATAACATCGAAAATTATTTAACAAGCTGGGCAAGTGACGATATAAAAACCTAAAATAGTTCTTGGACTTGCTTCATTTTTCTAAAACGATCGTTACTTTTAGTTGATTTATTAATAAATATAAAACATCGATTTTTTTAAATCGACCGCCTTCGAGATACGTCTAGATAATACTAAATCTTAACAGGATGACTCTTAATGACTAATTTGCAATTGCAGAAATATTTTAGCGGACTCTACAGGTTTGTCAATTGCTTTCGACGAACAATTTTAAAAATACGGTGTATGAAAAATTATAGAAAAAGTTATGATTTCTACTTTATCGATGGAAAGAGTGAAGTTTCAAGCGTTTTGCTTTCGAAGGACGCTTTCGTTTGAACACAAGTACGCAGACTTCGACCTGGCTACACTCGATTTCGAGTTGCACATTTTCTACCGCTTTTTTACCATCGATCGATGACTGTACCAACGGTCGGTAACTTATCCTTGCATCGAAGGATGGCGGGCAATCGTAGGAATGGAATACGACAGAAATATTCTATTCCATCGACTAGTAATAGCCCGACTGATATGATTCGTTTTTTTTTTTAATTCGGTAGCCCACTTCTACGTGTTGCCGTTCGTTATCACGTTATGCGTATCCAATTCTTCTTTGATCAAGAGCGCCAACCTCCTCAAAGCCTGTACGAGAGTCAATGAAGTTATTTTATTAAATACGGTTTCGGAAGTCGAATCTTCATAAAACTTCCTAAAGCTACTCTTAAAGGCTTCATCTGGTCGTAATCTTAAAAGATTACCGACACACGGTAAAAGCGATTCCGGGGTAAAATTATGCAACGAAAACTTCGACTTGTCGATTGCAGAGTCCGCGATGACCTTCGTCTATCAGTTCGACGTAGCCCAAACAAATTTCGTGAAATTCTGAAGAGCCGTTTTGAAAATTTGTGGGTTTTTACAGTTGTGTTCTGTCATACCGGCGACAATGTTTCATTGCGTTTCACCGGTTACCGACTGACGGTAAAAAAGTTCGAAAACATTTTTTTCACTATTAAAAACACACCAAAAATAAAAATCAAAAAGCCACGACCCTTCCTTCGAAATTCATAATAGCTGGATATCCAATTCTTAAGGATTTCCGAAACGGTTGACGTTTCGGTAAAACAAAATGAATACTCGTGGCGCTCAGTTGAACACTGACCAATCAGTGTCTCTTCTTTCATACGAAATATGATACGTTTTGGGGTAACTTGCCAATAGAATTTTTACCGACTGGACTCAAAATGGATTAGCGTACTGGCAGTCGGTAAAGAAGGAAATAATCTTTTTCGAAAACTTACCAAGTCCATGTCTGCGTAGCTGGCTTTCGCAAAACTCGCCCTGATGGCGTTACACGGCTTAGAGGGATCGGCCATGAAGGCTGCACCTGGGGCAACCAATATCCCGTTCGTTATCCCTCGTTGCATCACCATTTTCCATGTATCGTTGATACCGAGTACTTTGATCCACAGGAAGAGGCCGGCGCTCGGTACAGTGATTTCTACTAACCCTGCAATAATAAAAATAAAAATAAAAATAAAAATAAAAATAAAACAAAAAAAAATAATAATAATAATGATAAATTACGAAATTCGACCCTGAGAAAAGGACTGCCTCCTCTCAACCATCCGCAGATATTAGGTCGAGGTTAGGTCATGTCAAGGTATTACTCGTTCGATATTAAAAAAGTTGCAGAAATTCTTGAAAAATTCTTCTTGAATTTGAGTTTTTGGTAAAATAACCAATGCATGATTTGTTTTCGAATTTGACGCTGAACAATTCGGTAATAATGAACATATAAATATTAACTGGGTCCCTCATGGGAGAATTAACGAAAATATTGGATCTTCAAGATCAAGATCATCTGAGTTTCAAATGAACATCAGTGATAATTGGAAAAATGAATGTATATCGAGTAATTAGTAATACATTTGGGTAATTATTGATAATGATAAGACCATCCGAAAATATTAATTGAATTGAAATATAGCCTCGAGTATAACGTTCAATAATTATTCCAATTGGAAATTTAACATTTATAAATGCTTATTTATAATTAAATAATTCGTAACCTTTTAAATGTTTTTCGGCAAGTTTGACGATGACGTCTCGGCGCTCTTTGTAGAAGGTTCTTATCGATCGGAAGTGTTTCATGAAGCCTCGGTATCCCCACATTTTGAAGAGCTTGTACATAATAACCTGAAAAGAGAGAAAAAAAAGTGTTTTTTTTTTTTTCATCTCTTTTGTTCTTTCGTACCTAAGATCGCGATGGGTACTCGGTCGTCCGAGTCGACAACTCTGAAAATAAAAACAAACGTCGATCATGTCAGACACGCGACACGGTCAGAGTTCTCCTCGGGTTAACTTTGCTGCTCCTCCTCCCGCTTCGATACCCACGTGTGACTTCAATCTCGTTGTTTCTTTCTGTTGATATCGCGAAACTCGGTTTAAATCTCGGGTCAAGTTTATCAGCGAGGTTACTCGACCGAGATTCTTCACTTGTTTACACTTGTTTTTCTAATCAGATGCTCCGCTCCCTTAAATGTCATTTCATGAAAGATTATTTGGCGTTTTACAATAGAGCCGGTATCAGGTCAGATTTAATCCGATCAGGTCAAATTAAAGCCACAGATCATTTTTTTTTTTGGCAAATCTGTCGTCAGCATATTTTCGGTCATATTAAAAATTAAATTGAAGGTCATTTCGAAGGACGTTCAATTAAAAGGATAGAAACGACGTCAAATAAAAAAGAAAAAAATAAACAAATAAGTATAATAATAATAATAATAATAATTCTATAGTATTATAATATAATATATCATTATAATATTATATTTATAGTATTTTGATATATTATAGTGTAGTATAATGTTATATAATATATAAATATAATAAATAAATATAAGTATAATAATAAATATAACATTATGCAATAATATAAAATGGTTATAAATAATGTTATTGGATTGCAGTAATTATGGCAATTATTTATACGATTATAGTCACAATAGTGATAACTCAGGTCCATGTTACATGACAGCAGTATTGCAACAAACGACAATATTTATATATGGTTTAAATGATGTTGAAGTTCGTAACGTTGCGACGCAACGAGAATCTTTTTTTTTTCTCTATTTCTTTTTCATTCTAATAGTTATTAAAATACCTCAATAATTATACAAATTTTTATAGTGATAACCTAGAATTCATATCTAAAAAAAAATATTTCACTATAGGATTTGAGGAAATAAAAAAATGAGAAAAGAAATTTCGTAGCGTCAAAACGATGCGAACTTGAATATGGTTATAAGTATTATAGGTTTTTTGCAACAGTTCGCGAAGTGTTGGATACAACGTTGCGTATATCGTTGTAGAGATAATTAAACGAACGTTTTTGAAAATATTTTCATTGTCGTGAGAAAAAAAGTGAATATTTGAAATGATTTCGTTGAAGAAGAAAAAAAGGATTGGTTTTCACCTGTGACAGCGTAGGTGCGTGCAAGTGACTGCTCTGCATGTGCAATTCGATGCGCGCGACCAGCGAAGCGGGCGCCGTTAAAAATCCTATCCGCAGACCACTACTGACGATTTTCGACATGGAATCTAATCGGATGACGCGGCCTTCGGTATCGATCGATAAAAACGATTTTGGTTGTTCCTGAAGGACGAATCGTCACGTTTAATAATAAAGAAAAATAAATATCAGAAGAAAAGATGAAAAAAAAAAAAAAAAGAAACAATGGGGACGTTTTGGTAAAATACGTACTTCGGTAAAGTACATGAAGTGATACGGATCGTCGTCGAGTATAAGGAAATTGTACTCGCACGCGATCGCGTAAATGTCCTTTCGTCTCTCCAGGGGAAAGACTACCCCTGTTGGATTCGCACCCGTTGGATTTATGTACATGAGTTTCGGCATTTTTTTACCCTCCATTTGACGGTTCTGCAATATCTCGCGGAGTAGATCAGGATCGACGCCGAAGTCGTCCTGCGGCACGGGAACTAATTCCGCCTCGTGTGGCGCTACCTTTGAACACAAAATTGAACTACTGTTTAAGGAGATCGGATATACGTGCATTTAAAAAAAAAATTGTTAAGTTTTTTAAAAATTATTATTTTAGTAATTGTTGCATCAATTAATGAATTATCTTATTATTCCATTAATCATTTATTTAATTGATTAATGAATTCCTTTCTTATTCCATTAATTATTCAATTATTCAATGATATATATTTTTATTAACAATTCATTACAGTATAGTATATTTTATTCCAAGTATACCCTCTCCGGGTGTTTACATATTTACTCCCCTTCCATCTTGTACCTACATTTGTCTTAACATGCGATTTCTTACATCTACTTAATATATGCGATTTCTTACATCTACTTAATATCTAGTGCTTATTTAATTTCTCTGCCTTTTCACATTTCTTTTTGACTTTTTTCCCTTTCCTCGTTGGTTCTTTTTCTAACCAATCTTTCGAATTCTTTAATATATATATATATACATAGTTGTGTTGCCGGCTCCTTTTTCAGTTTCTCCTCTATTTTCTCGTCTATCCGTTCCCCCTCCACGTCTTTCAACCATTTGTCTAGGTCTTTTACAGTTTCTTTCTTTATTTTTTCTCTGATTTTCGTACATGTGCAAATATGTCCTAAATTTTCCTCCTCTTTTTTGTACGCCCTGCATCTGTCATCGTTGTATCCTTTCTTTCCCTCTTTTCCCACGTTTCCACACCTTACTCTCGCCCATGTTTCCTTCATGACCATCGGTATGTTTCTTTCTTCCCAGTATTTCTCCGCTTCTATTCTGTGTTTCCTATTTTTATATTGTTTGCAATATGTCGATTTTTCAATTTTATTCCAGTCCTG
>JAPYZJ010002623.1:0-24571 GCA_030522765.1 Ophioninae sp. B BG-2022a | reverse complement strand
TAGTCCTTATCAAAAGTACTATTCAATAGTCCTTATCAAAAGTACTATTCAATAGTCCTTATCAAAAGTACTATTCAATAGTCCTTATCAAAAGTACTAATCAATAGCCCTTATCAGACGTACTAATCAAGAGTCCTTATCCAAAATACTAATCAATAGTCCTTATCAAAAGAACTCATCAAGAGTACTTATCAAAAGTCCCAATACTCCTTATCAAAAGTACTTATCAACCGTACTAAAAGTCTCGAAAACCCAAACAAACCCAAACAACCCCTACTGCTCCCGATAACTCATCAACGCCACTAATTCAGCAATTACGATCGATCAAATCCTTATTTCATGACGTTGTTTAATTCCAACCTTACCAATCTAAACTCACTAGAATTCCCCTCGAGAAATTGTCAATTGACATTTTCCACGTGGATTCGTTCGAACCGAACGTGGGTGGATTTAACCAACCAAAAAGATAAAAAGTAAAAAGAGCACCAACGCAGTATGCCCGTACCGTGTACTTTACGGAAAAAAAAAAAACTGAAATTCTCGACATCGAGTTGGACGCGGCAGACAGGCTGGTTCTCTCGGCTCTTTCGAACCTCTTATCCTGCCCTCTTTCACTCCTCATCGCGTGACGACGTCCAATCATTTGCCATAGTGCAGCGCACACTAACTTTTCGTCCTCTTCCTTCACTCTCCGGTCCATGATATTAACCTCTCTCCGGCTAGCAGATCTACATACACACATTTATGTGTACACGTTAAACTGGCTCCTAACGGTCCCCTCCTCCCTCATACATGCAGAAAAGTACATTCGAGTTCGTAATAAGTTAACATTTAATTTCTTTTATTTAATTTCTTTTTTTATTTATTTATTAAGAAAATTAAATTAAATATAAATTATTAAATGAAATTTAAGTTATTTTAAATAAATAAATTGATTTTATTGATTAAAATTGATTGAAAATTATTTTAAATAAATCAATTAAATTATTTATTAAATAAATTAAAATTAAAATTAAAATTTTTAATTGAAAATTTAAAAAAATTAAATTAAAAAAATGTATTGTTCTATTAATAAATAAAATTATTAGTTAAATATTAAATTTTATTAAATTAAATAAAATAAAGATAATTAATTTTATTTATTAAGAAAAGGGGGGGGGGGAGGGAGGGGGGGGGGGGGGGGGGGGGGGGGGGGGGGGGGGGGGGGGTACTCATGCGAAACGCATAAACGCCGTTTCGGGATGTGAAATGCGTTCTAATTAGTTAAATCGTAATATTCTTTTTATTATTCGACTTTCCTCTTTTTTGGTGTCGTTTTTTTTTCTTTCTCTCTCTGTAACTTTGCTTCTCACATTTTCAATTTGTTCGCGTGTGACACGAGCCTCGTACGAGCACGTGATTCCCAATTGGTGAAATATTAATGGATCGTCAACGCGTTTCGAATGGAACAACATTGTAAAGAACGATAGTGTTGTTGAAAACGATTTTTTTTGAAAAATGATCAGTCGCGATGATGATTTGGAGTAGAGGGTAAATTGTTTTTTTTTGTGTTTCGGGGAAAGGAGATGATGTTAAGGATATGTTGGAATAGTATAGTTTACAGGAGTTTGGCAGGTTTAATGTTTTTTTTTTTTTTTAAAGTGTTTTTGATTATTCATCTTTCGAATATAAATAATAATAGCTTTACTGGTTGTTGACATTTGATACAAATATTTAGGAAAATCTTAACCTTTATTTTTATAATAAGATTTCCTTAATGTAATCAATCATTCGTAATCAATGTAATCAATAGTCAATTTTAAGGCAAACAAATCCAACAAAATACGAACAAACCCAAACAGATTGTTTGAAATAAACATTTTGAAACAACAGCAAATAACCAAAAGCAAATAACATCTTGAAACATTTTTGAACTCATACAAACCCAAACAATTTGTTTAAAATAAATATTTTTAAACAAAATCAAATGGCCAAAAGCAAATGGCATTTTGAAATATTTTTGAACTCATACAAACCCAAACAATCCTAAAGAAATTGTTTAAAATGTTTTTTTTTAAACCCTAAAAACCCCGAACAAACAAACCTAAACAAACCCAAAAAATTGTTTAAAATGTTTATTTTAAAACCCAAACAACCCCGAACAAACAAACCCAAACAAATTGTTAAAAATGCTAATTTAAAAACCCAAACAACCCCAAACATACAAACCCAAACAAACTGTTAAAAATGTTTATTTTAAAACCCAAACAACCCCAAACATAAAAACCCAAAAAAATTGTATAAAACGTTTATTTCAAACAAATTGTTTGGGTTTGTTTGCCTTTTAAAATAAACATTTTAAACAATTTGTTTGGGCTTGTTTAGATTTGTATGAGATAAAAAATGTTTCAAATGGCCATTTGCTTTTGGCCTAAAAACTCAATAGCGGGTAACGCTTTTATAAAAAACGAAAAAAAAAAAGAAAAAAAAACGTCGTCATCCTAGAAGGTCTTCTACCATCGCGATGGAGGAAAGTTCAATGAGAGGGCCCTCCCGTCGCATAAGTCGAGGGTTGATTTTCTTCGAGATCGTACCCGCTGACGTAGACGACGAGAAGGAAAATTCGAGCGAAGTTGAAAGGATGGAGGGGGGAGAGAGAGTTCCGTCTCGAATTCTAGGGGAACGTGGAAAGGAACAGACCGATACTTCCCGCTTCCTTCCAAGGGAACATAAATCTTCGGCTCCAACTCCCGCGAACAGTTCTCCGCATTCTCTCGGATATTACGTAAAAGCGTACGAAACGAACGATTTTTAGAGCGGGGTGAAAACCCGGTTATAAACATACCCGCTCGATCACATTCTCCGCTTATTTCCACCCTCACGTGGAAAAAGAAGTCGAGGCTATGAAAACTAAATTGGGGAAAGAATAATGCGAGTTGTACGCAAAAACTCATAAATATAATCGATTATCATTTCGACTACGAGAAACATTAATATGACATTTAAAAATTGCTGGCATTTTTTTTTATTCGTGAAAACTATATTATTATTTTTTATTTATATATGTAAACAAAAATTTATTCGTGAAAACTATATAATTATTTTTTATTTATATTTGTGAAAAAACGTATTCGTAAAAACTGTATAATTATTTTTTTTATTTATAAAATCTATACAAATGAAACTTTATTCAATGAACTAAAAATGAACTTTATTTATTTTTAATTTTTTTAATATTAGCTTTTTTAATATGAGATATTACATTTTCGACGTGCCAAATTATAAATATTCTTTATTTATATTTTTTTAATATTCCGTTAACGCACCCGTGCGATCTTTTTCAATTCGTCAAAAATTGTCGATTTTGAGGACACGATTATCTAAAAGCTCTTCACGTAATAAAAAAAACAATCATAATCAAAACGAGGAACAAAGGAAAGGCTTACATTTTACAGAATTTCAATCACAACGCTCGCGTGGTAATCAAATTCGTAATTGTTGTTTTTTTTTTTCGATTTGATCAATTTGGAGAGAAGACAGCTGTTCGTCTATCAATTTAATATTGTCTGGTCAAATTTCATGAAATTCTAAAGAGCCGTTTAGGAAATCAATGGGAAACGAGTTTTCCGATCGGGCGTATCAACCGAGTCGTTGTGCCCCCTCTTGAGCCCGGAGAATCACTTTGCTATCGGGCGAGTAATCGAGACCCATTGACAGCGCGGTTTCGAAGAGGAGTTTCTCGAAGGGGTTGTAGACTCCTATCAGCGATTCCGGTCTCGGATTTCCTACGGTTTTCTTCGTGTCCTTTTTTTTTTCTTCACTCGAGAAAGAGAATCAAGTGGCTGTTTATGTGGCTTCAAAGTACATCGAGTAAACGTAAACGCAAGGAAGAAAGGGGGGGAATTAAAGAGGGAAGGAAGGAGGAGGATGAGAATATACACGAAGGGTTCTTCAAGGTTAGGTAGAACGACTCTGCGTGTGCATAAGGGCGCATATCGGTAGTTGACAATTGACAGTAGTTGACAGGTGAAGGTCGATAGTAGTCAGAAATTTCCAGTGGTGGACAGTTTACAGTAGGTGAAAGTTGACAGTAGTTTGCAGTAGTTGGCAGTAGTTGAAGTAGGTGACAGTAGTTGAAAATTGATAGTAGTTGGCAGTAGTTGACAGTACTTTGAAGTTGATAGTAGTTGGCAGTAGTTGACAGTACTCTGAAGTTGATAGTAGTTGGCAGTAGTTGACAGTACTTTGAAGTTGATAGTAGTTGGCAGTAGTTGACAGCAGTTTAAAGTTGACAGTAGTTCGAAGTTGATAGTAGTTGGCAGTAGTTGACTATAGTTTAAAGTTGATAGTAGTTGAAAGTTGATAGTAATTGGCAGTAGTTTACAGTAGTTGAAAGTTGATAGTAGTTGGCAGTAGTTGACAGTAGGTGATAATAGTTGATAGTTGACAGACTACAGTAGTTGATAGCTAACAGTTGACAGTAATTGATAGTTAATAGTTGACAGTAATTGATAGCTAACAGCTGACAGTAGTTGATAGTTGACAGTTAACAGTAGCATATAGTTAACAGTTGACAGTATTTAACAGTTTATCAGTAGTTGATCAGTATTAGACCGTTGATCAGTAGTTGACAGTTGATTAGTGGTTGCCAGTTGATTAGTAATTGACAGTTCAGCAGTCGTTGACAGTTGATTAGTGGTTGCCAGTTGATTAGTAGTGATCAGTAGTTGACAGTTGATCAGTAGTTGACAGTTGATCAGTAGTTGACAGTTGATCAGTAGTTGACAGTTGATCAGTAGTTGACAGTTGATCAGTAATTGCCAATTTATCAGTAAATAACAGTTGATCAGTAATTGCCAATTTATCAGTAAATAACAGTTGATCAGTAGTTGACAGTTGATCAGTAGTTGACAGTTGGTCAGTAGTTGGCAGTTGATCAGTAATTGACAGTTGGTCAGTAGTTGACAGTTGATCAGTAGTTGACAGTTGATCAGTAGTTGACAGTTGATCAGTAGCAGACCAGTAGTTGACATTTGATCAGTAGTCGACAGTTGATCAGTAGTTGACAGTTGATCAGTAGTCGACAGTTGATCAGTAGTTGACAGTTGATCAGTAGTTGACAGTTATAAGGGCGTAGGGGAGTCTCGATTAAAATTGGCACGAAAGCCCTTTCATGGCATGCGACAACGAAGCGAACGTGAACACGTACCTATATGTATGCTGATGACAACGAGGACGACGTGGCCCCGCATGAGCTCGGGAGAGATCCGAGGGGTAGGTAAATGTAAGCAGTAAGCCATTTTCCAGACGATGAGGCGCGAAGCCCCGCTCTCTGGCTCTTAGCGAGCTGTAATCCTTGCCGAGCCAACCCGATGTTCTCGTATGCATACCGCTCTCCCCATACGTGAACGCGTCCCTGTACGTGTCGATTTTAGTGGGTGTGTTAGTCGACGTGGTCGCCGAGGGAAGCCACCCTCAGGTGCGAGAGACCAAAGGGCTTCCTGTATTCCATATTTAACAGCCACCCACACTCGTCAACCCGTGAGGTCGACCACTCGATATATATGTATATTGACCATTTGGTTCATCGTAATTTGCAAGATATTAAGATTAATTTTAGAACTGGTAAAAAGCTTTTTTTTTACAAGTTTGAAAATTAATTTAAGTTTAATTTGAAATAATCGATCTTAATTAATTTTTTACAAGTTTGAAAATTAATTAAAATTAATTTGAGAACTGAATGCAAAAAATTTGTATTCGATACTAAAACAAAATTCTCAAACAAAATCTTCAAAAACGATTTCCATCCTAACAAACCCAAACAAAAAAAAACAAAGAAATTCATTATTTCAACCGGACCAAAAATTGGTTAATTTTTTTTCGTCAACCCCTGAGGTCGACGACTCCACATATATGTATATTGACCATTGGGTTAATCGTTATTTGCAAAATATTAAGATTAATTTGAGAACTCGTAAAATGCTTTTTTTACAAGTTTTAAAATTAATTTAAGACTATTTATCTCAAATTAAATAACATTAATTTGAGATAATCAATGTTCATTAATTTTCTACAGTTCCACAACTTAATTAAAATTAATTTGAGAACTGAATGCAAAAAATTTGTATTCGATACTAAAACAAAATTCCCAAACAAAATCTTCAAAAAAACGATTTCCAACCCAAACAAAAAAAAACAAAGAAATTCATAATTTCAACCAGACAAAAAATTGGTTAATTCTAATTTCGTCAACCCGTTAGTTCAACCACTCGACACATATACGTACCTCGACCATTGGGTGCAAACCCAAACGAACCCAAACAAAAAAAAATTCAAAATTTCAACCAAACAAAAAATTATTAAATTCTCTTCTAAATTTCGACTGTCCTTTCACACAACTCAAATCCTCCGGCAAAAACTTAATAGCCATGAAAAAAATATTTAAAGCTGGCAACTAAAAAGCCAAAAAAAAAAAAAAAGCATAATCGTCGTGCTAAAACCCCATTATACTTAGTGTGTTAAATCACCTGACAAAAAATAAAAAGACGTTCTACATCAAGAAATTTCCTGTAGCGAATTTTCCCCCTTTCAGCTACTCGACTTTTCTTCTCTTTTTTAAAGAAGCGTTTAGCTCACTCGTATTACGCGAAGTGGCCTCGCTTAGCTCAATCGTTGCGGTCTAAACTCGCTTTAAAGATGTTGCCGCGCTTCCGTGGCGCAATCGACGTAGCCCTTACACATGAGGAATATATACAGACCATCAGGAGGGATCCACCGGTGGTCTTTTTACTGCCGAGATAATTGCAAAGAGCGGCGGGGCTCCTCGACGCTTTTTGGACTCTCTCGCGTAATTCCATTGCGAGTGAGGTGAACAGAATGAACTCGAAGGCTCGCAGGTGGCGTACCGGTCTGTATGTCCATATAATTTTTTTTCTTCTTTTTTTTAACTTTTTTTTTCTTATTTTTTTTAAACTTTTTTTTTTCTTTTTTTTTTAACTTTTTTTTTCTTATTTTTTTAACTTTTTTTTTCTTATTTTTCAAACTTTTTTTTCTCTTTTTTTTCAAACTTTTTTCTTTTTTTTTCTTCACTTTTTTTTTACTTTTTTTTTTCACCGAGAGGATGCAGCACTCTTCAGGAATAAAAGTGTATATACGAGCCTCTTCGAAGCCTCTTGGAAGCCTCCGCCTGTTAATAATATTGTTCTAAGAAATGAGCTCGAGAATCTCTGTGTCTCTCTCTCCTGGACTTATATATATGTTTATATATACGAGGGTCCTCACGAGTACAAGAACAAGAGGAACTCGAGATGGCTACTCGATTGCGAGACACTCGATAAGAACTCAATTACTGTTTTACGTTATTACGGCCATCCTCCCTTTTCTTCGGTCCTTCTACTTCAACCCTATTTAACGTATCTGTGTCTGTACCCGTACGTGTATCGTTTCGTTCGTACAGATTTTCCTCTCTTCGCGGCATACCCGCACCTGCCAACTCGGCGAATATACGCTGTTGTTTCGTAGACCGGAAGAGGAGGACAGTTGTATCATTGGAGACCGTTTTCGAAGTGACGTTATTCATTTTTTGGATTTTTCTTTGTTCTTCTCTCTCTTTTTATTATTATTATTATTACTATTATTATTATTATTATTTATCTTTTATTATTATTATTATTTATCTTTTATTATTATTATTATCTCTCTTTTATTATTATTATTATCTCTCTTTTATTATTATTATTCTCTGTCTTTATTATTATTATTATTATTATTATTATTTAAATTAATTTGAATTTGAAGAAATCTGGATAATAATTTCTAAAAAAATTATACGAATTTTTGAGCACTATGTGTGAAATGTCGTTTCTAAAATCATGATTAAATTGATTTTTTTAGCAATCGATATTTGACGTTTAATTTAGTATTATATAGTTTAATATTTTTTTTAGTACTAATTGTTTAAAGCATTAATAAGTATTTTAAGTATTTTAAGTATTAAAAAGTTTTAAGTATTGAGTAATTAATAGTTTAATTGTTTATTAAGTATTACATAGTTGAATTTTTTTTTAAGTATTAATAAGTATTTCAAGTATTTCAAGTATTAAAAAGTTTTAAGTATTAGGTAATTAATCGTTTAATTACTTATTAAGTATTACATAGTTGAATATTTTTTTTTAAGTATTAATTAGTATTTCAAGTATTTTGAGTATTAATTAATTAATACTATTAATTGCGTAAACGATTATCAAAATGAGACTTCGATAATTTCTCGTAGAATTTAATTAATAAAAAAGTCATCGTGATGTTTTTGTAAAGCTCCTGAGGGATTTTCGAGTCTTAAAAAGTCGAAGGATCATTGAGTTGAAAGATTTTGTCACGTGACAGGACGAAACCTATTGCGTGACGTCGACATATACGGTCTTCGAAAGGTCCTTCGTTCGCATCTCGTATCCGCCATTAGACTAATTCGCGGCGGCGTTATTTGGCCATTGAAGGAATGTTGTCACGTAATTAACGTTCTGTGCTCGTACCACGGTGCGTATGGCGACACAACGACTCTGTTATACCTCCCTCGAGCCTGTTGCCGATGTTCTCTCTCTCTCTCTCTCCCACGCTTCATCCCTTTCTGAGCCCTACCCCTACACAGTTACAGTCGAAAAGTCCTCTGTGCTTTTTTCGACGAATTGAACATTCTCTCAATTATCAAGTCGAAAGAAATTCAATTTTGATTTTTAATTATCGATTTTTCGTCCGGTCGTGTCGTATCGTTTCGATTCCAAAATTAATTTAATTAAATTGTTTTAATTACTTATTTAATTAATTAATTACTGATTAGTAGCTAATTACTTATTTAATTAATTAATTACTGATTAGTAGCTAATTACTAACTAATTAATTATTTACTAATTTAATTCAAAAACATTATACGTTTTAAAAATATTGAAGTAAATTAAAAAAATAAATATAAATTAAAAATATATGAATACAAATCCAAAAGATATAAATTGTTTTTCTGTTCCTAATTGGGTTTGTATTTTTTTCTGATTTCAGGTAAGTTCTTTGAAAAGAAAGTTCAGTTCGGAGATTCGTTTTTTTTCATCGGTCATGAGTAAGTAGAGAAAATGCATTTTATGTATGGAGTAAGGAAGGGTTACATTCAAGTGAGACGTATGAAGGTAGTTTTGTATTTGGGTTTGTTTAGGTTCGATGACGAAGTCATTAAATGAATTTTTAGTCATATCAGTAATAGATAAACATTGTAAACTCGTTATAAAAACAGATAAATATTCACTATCAAATTCATTACACCCAATTAAATTAATAAATTGCCTTTATCAATTGATAAATTGATTTGATAAACATTGATGAGCATAAGGCGATAAAAATTAATAAAGTTTCCATTCAAAGATTGAAAAAAGTGACAATACTGACATGATTTGTTTAAAAAAACAATAACTTTTTTCATTACCCTCGCTGAAATTCCCCAAATAATTCCGTACCTATTTCACTAGTAATAAAATTTCAATTATTTCGAAAACGACAAAGTGGAGAAAAAAAAGTGAAAAAGTAGTACTGATTTAGTACTGTCCAGATCGATGACGAAATAATTAAACGATTTTTTCATAATTTCAATAATAGATAAATATTATAAACCCGTTATGAAAATTGATAAAGTTTCCATTCAAAAATTGAAAAAAGTGATACCTGACATAATGTGTTTAAAAAAACAATAATTATTTTCACAAGCCTCACTGAAATTCCCCAAATAATTCCATGCCTATTTCACTAGTAATAAATTTTCCATTATTTCGGAAACGACCCAATGGAGACAAAAAAAGTGAAAAAAATACGTGAAAAATATTGCTGTGCAATTGGAAGGCGGATCTGTTGATTTAATACTGTCCAGATCGGATATAGGATTCCATTAGGTTGGAATCAAGGTCAGGTGGGCGGACACGAGAATGAGGCCTTGCCGAGAGTGTATTAATTAGCAATTACCATTGTTCCGGATAGAAGAGAGCTCGAAAGAGGGGCATGAGGAGGAGGAGGAGGGGGGACTCGAGAGGTTCGCGACGGCACAGTACGGTAGTGGCGATGTGAAGAGGACCGCATTCCCCTGTTATAGAGCCCTCCTTCTCTCGTGATGGCCATAGAGAGCATTTGAAACAGCGGCATACACACTAAGATTTTCTGATGCTGTTGAGTGTGTAGCCGCGCCTTTCGCTATTACATGCTATTTAGTTAGCACGCTGGTGCTCTCTATACGTGCAACCGAGCGCTCCATTATTTTTACGACTCTCTGCCAAAGCCAAACGCTTAAGAGCCCTTCTCGTTGAACAATTCTATACGTTTCTGTGCCCACGTACCCCAGGGGCTCTCATTTCATATTGTGTTGAACCTCTACTTACGAAGAGGCCACGAAATTTTCGCCTGTCAATTTTCAAATTTACTCGAATATCGTTTCAGCATCGAGTTTCATTTTTTTTTTGGGTTTTTTTTGGGTTTGATTCGAGGTGGTTTGGGTTTGTTTCGGGGTGGTTTGGGTTTGTTTGGGTTACGCGTGTCAATATTTTCAAATTTCGTTAAATATCGTTTTAGCACGGAATTTCGTTTTTTTTTTGGGTTTGTTTGGGTTTAATTCGGGTTTGTTTGGGTTTGTTTGGGTTTGTTTCGGTTTATTCGGGTTTATTTGGGTTACGCGTGTCAATATTTTTTAACTTCGTTAAATATCGTTTTAGCACGGAATTTTATTTTATTTGAGTTTGTTTGGGTTACGCGTGTCAATATTTTCGAACTTCGTTTAATATCGTTTTAGCACGGAATTTGATTTTATTTGGGTTTGTTTGGGTTACGCGTGTCAATATTTTCAAACTTCGTTAAATATCGTTTTAGCACCGAATTTCATTTTATTTGGGTTTGTTTGGGTTACGCGTGTCAATATTTTCAAATTTCGTTTAATATCGTTTTAGCACGGAATTTGATTTTATTTGGGTTTGTTTGGGTTACGCGTGTCAATATTTTCAATCTTCGTTAAATACCGTCTTAGCACCAAATTTACTTTTATTTGGATTCGTTTGGGTTTATCAATGATATATTTGATAGTTATTTAAAAGACTTCAATAATCATAAAATATTAAGAGAAACTAATCTTTAAAGAATTAACGAGATAATTAAAAATTCGGTGAGTGTTTTATTCATATGAATATTGATAGTGTACCAAACTCCATGAAAAAGTATCAATAATTAAAACAGTTATGAAAAATCCCGTAGAACTTTTTGCCAATTGTGTAAACGATCTTGGCCACCCGGTGCATTTTTATGAAAAAAAACTCTTCATATTCTTCGAAATAAAAAAGATAGTCCAAGACGATTCAATTATCGTCTTTCAAAAAAAAAAAAAAAACTGATTTTGTTCACTATTTTTCGAATAAAAATGCCCATTGTTATTATATATTTGTTTCGACAAATAAATAATAATACCTCTAAAAAAACACACACAAATAATAATAAATAAATATATATAAAATGTACATAAAAAATATATTTAAAAAAAAAATAAAAAAAAATAATTCATAAATCTCTCTCAGGGAAAAAAATATTGAGAAGAAAAAAATCAACAATCATTTCTTCTCAAATATTGAGAAGAAAATCAAATCAATCATGAAAATAACTAAATAAAATCGCCTTAAAATCGCCTTAAAATCGCCTTAAAATCGCCTTAAAATCGCGTTAAAATCCACGTGTCCCGTATCCCCTTAATTAGTCGTTATCGGTGACTCTCTGTTGGGCCATCTCAATTCGTCAAGATTTCCACGAATTTACAGATCGAAGCTTATCAGAGATGCATGATTGTACCTAGACACATAAAATATAGAGGACGAGAGCACGATACGAGGGAATCGATGATGTCTGCGAGATACGGCTATAATTTCCTATGCAAGTTAATTCGACTGGTACCGCGCGCCGATTATTCGTGACTCCGTTTTTGCCAGCCTTCGAGCAATAATACCCAACCGACCTCTACGTACCTCTCATTTACATCGTCATAGTCTGCTGCACGAGTGGAGCTTCAACGTGAAAGGTTGGCTCGAACTTGGCCGGTCTGCGAGTTCGGTACCAGCCCCTAAACTTCGCTGTCGCCATCGCTCTCTCTCGACTGTTATTCAACTCGACTGACGCGAGAATATTAAAACACTTTTTTTTCCTCTTGATTTTCAAAAAACCAAAAAAAAATTTTTTTTTCGAAAGCTCGTACAAGCTTCGAGAAAAAAGTGCAATTTACTGGAATAATATAAAAATAAAATAACTTTTTCAAACAAAAATGCAATAAAAATGAATGTAAAATACAACAAAGTAATGATCAATAAAAATCATTAAAATTAACTCGCGGATTAATCAAACCCAAATCCGCGAGAATATCAAACCAAATCTCTTTTTTTCTTTTGATTTCCAATGAACAAAAAAAAATTGATGTTTCGAAAGCTTGCACAAGCTTTCGTGAAAAAAAGTGCAATTTACCGGAATAATATAAAAAGAAAATTAATTTTACAAACAAAAATACAATAAAAATGAGTGTAACATACAACAAAGTAATGAGAATATCAAACCAAATCCCTTTTTTTCTTGATTTTAAAAAAAAAAAAAAAACAAAAAAATTGATGTTTCGAAAGCTTGTTCAAGCTTTCGTGAAAAAAAGTGCAATTTACCGTAACAGTATAAAAACAAAATTAATTATACAAAATTACAATAAAAATGAGAGTAAAGTACAACAAAGTAATGACAAAATACAGGAGCTATAAATACCATAAGATATGTGTAAATAAGAAATATTAAAAAGATAATATACTTAGAAATACGTATATTATTAATAGATAATAAATCTAATAGTAATAAACTTAGAAATAGGAGAGAAAGAGGGAGAGAGAGAGAGAGAATGGGTATTTATTTCGTGCTGCGAAGTAAACAATCCCTAAGAGAACCGTATCGGGTAGTACATAATATGTTCTCCATTTTCACATACCTACAGTGCACATTACAATATTAATCTAAGAAAATTATAACAAGAAATTATATATACAGGTAAATTATTATATTAAAAAACGTAACTTATTGAATTACAGTATATAATTAATATAGTACATTGTATAATTACATTACCTACATTAAATTACATAATTACATTACATACAATAAATTACATAATTAAATAACATAATTACATTATATACATTAAATTACATAATTACATTACATACATTAATTTACATAATTACATTATATACATTAAATTACATAACAACGTTACATACATTAAATTACATAATTACATTACATACATTAAATTACATAATTACATTATATACATTAAATTAAATAATTACATAACATACATTAATTTACATAATTACATTACATACATTAAATTACATAATTACATTACATACATTAAATTACATAATTACATTACATACATTAAATTACATAATTACAGTACATACATTAAATTACATAATTACATTACATACATTAAATTACATAATTACAGTACATACATTAAATTACATTAAATTACATAATTACATTACAACGTAAATGATTATATTACAAACGCAGATAGAGTGAGAGATATAGAAAGAGTAATGGAGAAACAAAAAGAGAGGCAACGAGAGAGCCCAGGGCGAGCAGAGAGGAAGTAGGATCGCGAGCGAGGGTGGCTCCGGTCGTTGGTTGGAATGACGTAGCGTCGGAGGCGTTGGTGGCGCTGGGCTTCCAACCGGCGTATCGATTCCTCGCTCGTGTTGTAGCCCCGCCGGTGGTCGCGAGGAAGTAAGGAAACGAGGGTAGTCCACCTCCCACGCGGATGTAGCCTACCCTCGTTGTCGGGTGAAGCCCGTCCGTAGCTTCCCCATGTAACGGGGACTGAAAGCGTAACGCGCCGACGAAGAAGACCGACAGTCCTCCTACGACCTCCATATCCGTTTACCACCTCTCTCTCTCTTGCCGTATACAACCGTAAATACAGCAGGGTGTGTATGGGGTTGAAAATCGTCCCACCCTTCCCCCTCTCCATCCCGTCTTTTTCTTCTCTCTCCAGAACCTCCGTCGTCCAAACTCCATCCCTCGCGTGTTTCATTCGCTTCGCAACCCTCCTGGTGATCCCTCCACTCCTCGGAGTACCACCAACCCCTTTTCCAGCCCTTCCACTTCTCTTCGTCGTTTCTCTCTCTTCACCCTCCAACCTCCTCTAACCCTCCTTTCAGTTCACTCTCTCACCCCAGATCTCCCTTAAGACTCTCCATCTTTTTCTCTCCCCCTCTCTCTTCTCGAGGTCCCCCTAACCCCCTATCTATCCTCGGCACTGTTAGGGGTAATTATACAGTTTATTGACGTTTCCGAAAAACAACGGAATTTTTTTTTTTTTTATCTGAAGTCACTACTGGTCATGACCATTGATATTTTATCAAGGGAGACTGACTTTTTTTAATAATACCATAAGTTATGGGGTTTTGAAGTTTTTTTTTACAGGTAAGATGAATTTTTTGAAAAATAATTTCTT
This sequence comes from Ophioninae sp. B BG-2022a, assembly GCA_030522765.1. NCBI lineage: Eukaryota > Metazoa > Arthropoda > Insecta > Hymenoptera > Ichneumonidae > Ophioninae sp. B BG-2022a. The sequence continues at coordinate 10,038 of JAPYZJ010002623.1, read as the reverse complement.
CGTGAGTTTGTTTGGGTTTGTTTGGGTTTGAACACAAGCAAACCCACGCAAACCCAAACCCAAATATTTTTACACTATTTATTTGTTCACAAATATAATAATTATTCACGAACCCTAGCCAAGTTAATTCAACATGTATTCCATTCACAACCCAAACAAAAACGAAATTTCGAAAATTCGAAATATCAGTCATCCAAAATCGCGAGCAAGTGCTAATAAACAATACAGATACTGATAAGCATCCAAATAATACATAATAAACCATTCTAATTTCTATACAATAATTTCAGCTCGTACAATATAATTATTAATATAGTGCTAAAGAACGGTTAATTCTAACCTACTGATAAATCTATATAACCTTGTTCCCCCTATTTTTCCCCCTCCCCTCTCGCCCTTTCTGTGACCCCTCTCCTGTTCTTTCTCTCGGTAGGCACCCTCCTCAATCCTCCTCAATCCTCCTCCTCTTCCTCCTCCCTCTTCCTCCATCTATATACTCGCGAGCCAGAAGGATATTCCCAGACGAACCTCCGGAACAGCCAACTTTGCCCAGATATGAATTAACAGAGTTACGGGGTTTCCCAAAAGCGACGTTGGCGTAGAAGTACCGAGGAGCGAGTTATGCGGCTTACGAACTCCAAAATATCCCACGGACTATCCTCTCTCTATTCCTCCATTTTCCTCCCCCCCCCCCCTCTTCTTCCTCATTTTCTCTTCCTCCTCTTCACTAGCACTTCCGTTGCTCCCAAGTATTGCAGCTATCCGTTGAGTGTCTCTTGAAGAGATTCCTCTTCTGTCTTTCTCTGCCTCTATCAGTCTTTCTATTTGCCTGTCTAGGTCTCTTTCGTCGAGAGAAAATTCTCTCAGTCTTCAACTCCATCATCTTCCATTTTGCTATCTCATTCGTCTCCAGCTCTGTGTCTTTTTCTAGACTCCAATCCTTGGCGACAGTTAGTAGACACCTCGAGATCTGAATTTCTAGCTTTCAACTTTTGTCTAGCTGTGACGTGCAGCAGCGTTCGTAGGAAGTGGACCCTGGTGGAAAATGGCCCAGTTTGAAGACGCAAAACGATTTGGCAACTTGCTCCAATCCCGCCCTCTTGGATCTCGATGAAGGCTTGTTTCGCGTCTTTGATCCTACTCGAACATCCATGATTTTTCGTCAAACGAAAAAACTTGAAGAACCGTTGCGACGTGGTGTCTACAAAAGTGAATTTTGCTTCTTTGGGATCACGGTTGGGTGATAAGTAGCGAGTCTTTATGGATTGAATGCTAGAGTGTAGTCTTCGATGGTCCAGAAAATTACGTAATTATCACTGTCCGGAAAATCGGACTTTCATAATCAAATTTATGAGGTTTCAATTAATGAAATATAGATGTGACGTTTGGGGGTTGGAATATTTTAGATGGTTTGAAAATACGAGTTATTTTTGGAAATTGATTTTGAAGGGATGAGTAATACGGTTAAAGACTTGTTTGATTATTTATTTTTACGTACTTGGACGAAGTTTTGTAATTACTGATGTTACATTATGTAATATCAGTAATTGACGTAGGTATGAACAATCTCGTAATGGACCTCTGAAGTTGAGGAGTGAAATGGTTTACTTGATTTTCATCATCTGGTTGGTCCAAAGCAATTCTTCCCACGACCGATAATATTGGCTAACAGAAGGTTGGTTACCTAGCATTTCCAATTTTTCAACAAACCGTACGACAAACAGAAAACCGTCAATTCAGAATCAACAAAATCACGACCCAGAAAAATAGACACCAAAAAAAAGTCAAACTTCTCGGTTCATCAGCAGGAGTTCCCCAACGTGCTGGACTAGATTAGCTCCCAAAAGGGAAGGAAAGAACCAGACACTTGGTGACCCAGCGTTTCCAACTTTTCAACAAACCGTACAACAAACAGAAAACCGTCAATTCAGAATCAACAAAGTCACGACCCAGAAAAATGGACACCAAAAAAAAGTCAAACTTCTCAGTTCATGAGCAGGAGTTCCCCAACGTGCTGGACTAGATTAGCTCCCAAAAGGGAAGGAAGGAACCAGACACTTGGTGACCCAGCGTTTCCAACTTTTCAACAAACCGTACAACAAACAGAAAACCGTCAATTCAGAATCAACAAAATCACGTCCCAGAAAAATTGATACCAAAAAAAAAGTCAAACTTCTCGGTTCATCAGCAGGAGGTCCTTAAGGATCTGGACTAGATTAGCTTCCAAAAGGGAAGGAAGGAACCAGACACTTGGTTATACCGCGAAAGTACCGCGTGTTCTCCCTCCCCCCTCCGCGGATTCTCGGTCATAAAGATATATGTAGAGTGCGCGGGGGCATACGGCCGTGTTCGACTGACGGTATAAGGGGGTCAGACGAGAGCACACTGGTGAGTGAGAGAGCGGAAAAAGGGGAGCGAGAGGAAGTCGAAGAGGAAGAGGTGGCGGGGGGGGGGGGGGGGGGGAGGGGTATTAAATCATAGAGCCGAGCGCCTGCCGCCGGTTTACTGCCGGATAAAACGCAGTGACTGTTATGTTATGGACCACCTGTATGCCACCGACGCGCACCACCACGACGACCCTGAACTCCGCTGGAGTGCTCTCCTATATATCTCGGTCTCTCTTGAGGTCTGCGCTCTCGGGAGCCCGCGAATACATCGCCTATACCGAACTAAACTGATGCGTGACTGTCTACTTTTGCATGTCAGTGACCCTACCCTGCCTTTTCTTTCCTTCGAACAACCCCACTTCGGACCTCAAGTAGAAATGGATGCGTTCAGGATCCGACCCGTTGGGTACATCGGGTTTTCATAAATAGTGATTTTTTCGCTTGGTAGATTAGAGATAACGTGCAAGTTGCAAAACAGTTCCGGTGGGATGATTTTGGAACAGATGACCTTGAACGAGGCAAAGGTCATTTGGAACAGATGACCTTGAACAAGGCAAAGGTCATTTGGAACAGATGACCTTGAACGAGGCAAAGGTCATTTGGAACAGATGACCTTGAACGAGGCAAAGGTCATTTTGTCTAGATGACCTAGAACTACACAAAGGTCATTTGGAAAAGATGACTTTGAACGAGGCAAAGGTCATTTTGTCTTGTAGACCTTGAACAACGCAAAGGTCATTTGGAACACATGACCTTGAACGAGGCAAAGGTCATTTTGTCTAGATGACCTTGAACGAGGCAAAGGTCATTTTGTCTTGATGGCCCTGAACAACACAAAGGTCATTTTGTCTTGATGACCTTGAACAACACAAAAGTCATTTTGTCTAGATGACCTTGAACAACACAAAGGTCATTTTGTCTAGATGACCTTGAACAACACAAAGGTCATTTTGTCTAGATGACCTTGAACAGCACAAAGGTCATTTCGAACACATGATCTTGAACAACACAAAGGTCATTTGGAACAGATGACCTTGAACGACGCAATGGTCATTTAGAACAGATGACCTTGAACGACGCAAAGGTCATTTGGTCCAGATGACCTCTGGGACGTAAAATCTTTTATAACCTACCGAGAAATAGAAATCCAGTTTTGATTGAAATTTTGTTTTTTTTTCCATTCTGAAGCCTCTTTTCCTCTTTCGCAATCCACTCGTTCTCCAATACAACTATGAAAAGCTAAAAAGCTTGAGCAACGAATATTTATCGAATAAAACTGTTGTTGGAGGGAAAGAAGGTTCGGAATCGAAATTTGATTGCGTCGAGGAACGTCCCGTTCAATTGATCGCTGGCACTTGTGATCTTGATTCTTCATACATATTCCTTTGGATGTTTCCGGCGGTTGGAGTATCCCACATCTTGGTCGCGATCCCGAGAACTTCAATTGCATATTTCTACGGGAGTTGGGCATTTATGTGAGTGCACATACGTAACGGTTATCTCAGCAACCGGGAAGGAATAAAACTTGCGGAAGAAGTTAAGTCGAAACTCCTTGTTACGGATACCAATACTTATACGTGTTTGCGTAGATGCGAGCTTGAAAGCGTACGCTCTCGGTACTCAATTCCATTCTCGTCCTTGCCGGACGTAGTTGCTTTAAAGTTTCTTCAAGATCGGTATCCATGATTCTATAAATATACATGTTACTTCGTCGTCGGTACATTCTCGTTTTCTCATCCATGTGCAATCCTTTTTCTAACCCTTTTTTCGGTCCCCATTGATATTCTGATAAACACGTCCTATCAAATTTTACTTTATTTCTATATTTGATTTTTTTTTTCGTCAAGTTGAAAAATTGATCCATTTGAAATGGGATGGGAAAATTATATGGATGAAACTTGGAATTTATGTTCGGTCTAAGCGAATTTTAGTTTATTACTATATTTGGTTGTTTTTAGGAAATTACTATATTTAGTTTTTTTTTTCATCAAGCTGGAAATTTAATCGTTTGGAATGGGATGGGAAAGTTATCTGTATCAAATTTGCAATTTATGTTCGGTCTGAGCAAAGTTTCCCTGTGCTCTGTGTTCAACCATTTTTTTCGTGAATTTTTTTAATATGGGAAAATAACAACTTCTGGTATTTCTGTGCTCTCTGAGAAACTGAAATCTGACGTATGATGTTCCTTTCGAAAAAAAAAATACTGGGGTGGAAAATAAGTTTACCTCTAAAGTTTAAAACATTTCGAGTAGCATCTTCCAATAACTACAATCATCGTTTGACTCTTTCTATATTTTTTTTTACTAGTTATATAACGACGACGACAAATTTGATTAACGTCCAAATTGCATTAAATCGACTAAATCAAATCAAAAAATTAAATTGACTAAATTAAATCGAAAAATTAAATTGACTAAATCAAATAAAAAAATTAAATTGACAAAATCAAATAAAAAAATCAAATTCCCCTCATAAAACTATTTATTCAAATCCACACAATACAAGTCGTAAAACGAATTCAATATAATTCAAGAAATCCAGTTGAATCCACTGTACTCCATACTAAATAAAATTGAATCCACTGAATCCCTCAAATTCCCCAAAGATCGAAAAAAAATTTTCAAAAATTGCCTCCAACCAAATTTTCCAAAACTTCTAACTCCCTACATCAAAAATCCAACCAAACGTCATCAACCTTCATCTCAACTTCATTTCCTCCCAAAAAATCACTCATATCTAAAACCACGAACTTTTTTAATAATTCTAAAAAAAACCTGAATTCTTTCAAAAAAAAAAAAAACTATACTAACGACGTCACAAGTCAAGCTCGAAACGTCAGACCGAACGATGCATCGTAGGCTCAAGTAAAACCAAAAAGTCGTCTGCAGTGTCGCTGAGCTCGAATCAAGGGTTCATTGGTGGTGAAATAAATCGTCCAGTTGATACATCAGACTCCAGTTGATGCTCGTTCGCTTTTGCCTTTTAATTGCTCGGAGCAGTAATTTTTTAACTACTCCCCCCCCCCCTCCCCCCGGCGACCCAAAGAAACTCGAATAATCCGATGAGTCCTTAATCTTGATGCATACGACTTCAACTCCGTTGGTGAATCGGATAATGGTCGTTTAAACGATATTTTTAACGTTCGTTTAAAAATACACACCCAGAGAAAAAATAGTAGACTTTTCGACGCGAAGTAAATTCGTTTGGTTCGTAATTGCGGACGTTTTCGAGCGATGCCTCTTGGCGATGTTTGCTCGGGCCTTTGGGCCAAGAGGTCTTTCTTATCAACAATGGATTTACGTCCAATGGGGTCTCCCACTCTTCTGGGGTTTTTCCCTCTTACCCCAGTCATTCCAGAGCTCCCATATTCCTTTCTTGCATAAACGACAACCTCGACGATCACAATAATTATTATTCACCTTATCTACCTTGAATTTGCATTATATTTAAATTCAAATATATGTACGAGCCATGACGATGTTAATGTGTACGTATGTGCGAGTTTCGACTTTTTTTCACTGCGCTCTCTTGCCCCGGATACACCGAACGTTTTACATGCAATTGCCTCGACCCAATGCAGCTCAGAACTCTTGTATAGTATACATCCATTTTTGCTCAAAATTTATCGTTATTTCTATCAATTATCAATAAAGCTTAATCAGCTGAAAATTTATTTTTATTCCACTTTTTTTGAACACTTTTTTTTTGCATTTGGTTAAGTGGATGGTAGATAATATTTCTCAATAATAAATATTGCTTTGTTCATATTTTATGTAGAAGTATAAATATAGTTTTTAATGTATGTTTAAACATATTAACAAATTATTTGAAAAAAGAAAATGAATTGTCACTCATGGGCTGTTTCGAAATGAACAACTATTTTTGACATTAATATATGTCGAAGGTTATTTGGAATTTTGAAATAAATGCAACTCGTATGAAAAATGATTGGTGAACTTCAATAACGTAAAATATATGGTTTTTTAATGTATAATAAAGAATATCGTAAATATTTATTATTACTTCAAAATTACTATAATAAATCTAATTATAAAATAATTAAATTTATTATAGTATAATATAAGTTTCTCTAGTATATTGATAAATTAATATACTATAATAAACAGTAATTATATATTATTATATAATTATGATACATTTAATTAAAAGATAATTAAATTAATACGATTAATCCTTAAAAAAATTAAACCAAAAAATAAATAAATAGTTAATTAAATAATACATTTAACAATAAATTTAATAATACTAAAATTCAATTTAAAATAATAATATTCTCGAGAGTCCAAATAAACAACTTATTCACTTTCACCCTAACAAACTCTGTTTTCTTCGTAATTCATCTGCTGTGTTCCTTTCTGAATTCTTCAGTACTCGACGCAACCCAAACAGCAGTCGTTTGCCATCACGATTGATTCTTTACGCCCTGATAAATTTTATCATCGATTTTGCGAATATTTATGATAAAAGTTGCTCACGAATCCTCGTGACTATTCGCTTTTTGCCACCCTTAGGATCGACCCTTTTAGCGTCCCGACGTCGTTATCAACCCCTCTCCGGCGTCTTGATACTCCTATACGCTTGTACGTACAACAGGCTTGCTCGGCAATGTTGCCCGTCATAAACATATCGAGTATGGAGCAAGAGACGCCAAAAGAGAAAAAGAGAGAGAGAAAGAGAGAGAGAGAGAGAGAGAAAGAGATTTGGAGCCACCCTGACCTGCCCCAACTAAAACGTTACCCGAAACGGCACCGTAAATAACGGCTCAAGTGTACACCAACCCACGGAGTCAAAAACGAGTGCATCCGCCCTTCCGAGACCTCGAGGCATCACTGTCTATCGGATTTTCCATTCGTAGTAGGACGACTCTTCCTCCACGTTTTTTCGCCTCAAAATATGTTCCTTTCGAATAGCCAATAGAAAAAGTCATTAAAAAGTCCATTTTTTTTAAACAAACCCAAACAAACCGAAAGTTATTTAAATGGACCCAAACAAACTCAAGTTGTCCAGTAAAGAATGATGAAAAAGTTGGATTTTCATTGAATGAAGTGAAAATAAAGCGAACACTTGATTTTTCCTAACCCAAACAAATAAATCCAAATAAACCGAAATCAACCTAAATAAACCCGAACAAACTCAAGTTGGCCAGTAAAGAATGATGAAAAAGTTGGATTTTCATTGAGTGAAATGAAAATAAAGCAAACACTTGATTTTTCCTAACCCAAACAAACAAACCCAAATAAACCGAAATCAACCTAAATAAACCCGAACAAACTCAAGTTGTCCAGTAAAGAATGATGAGAAAGTTGGATTTTCATTGAGTGAAATGAAAATGAAGCAAACACTTGATTTTTCCTAACCCAAACGAAACAAATCCAAATAAACCAAAACCAACCTAAATAAACCCAAACAAACTCAAGTTTGAGTTTGTTTGAGAGTAAAGAATGAGAGTAAAGAATGATGATAATAATTGGCTTTTCACCGAATGAACTCAAAATAAAGCAAAAACTTGATTTTTCCCATATAAACCCAAATCAACCTAAACAAACCCAAAAAAACCCCAAAATTTAGTTATTCGTTTTTCAACGAAAAAGAAAGAATTACAATGAAGATCTTTTCCCCCCTTTTCATATCATACAAAATAGGCAATACGTCCATTATAATTTACGAGAATCCTGCTGCTAACCCAAACAAACCCAAACAACCCCAAAATTTAGTTATTCAATATTCAACAAAAAAAAAAAAGGATTAAAAAGAAGATCTTTTTCCTCCTTTCCATATCATACAAAATAGGAAAACCCTCTATCATAATTTACGAGAATCCTGCATTTAACCCAAACAAACCCAAACAACCCAAAAATGTTTTCAAAGAAAAAGACGAATAAAAAAGAAGATCTTTTTCCCCCTTTTCATATCATACAAAATAGGAAACCCCTCTATCATAATTTACAAGATTCCTGCGTCTAACCCAAACAAACCCAAACAACCCAAAAATGTTTTCAAAGAAAAAGACGAATAAAAAAGTAGATTTTTTTCCCCCTTTTCATATCATACAAAATAGGAAAACCGTCTATCATAATTTGCGAGAATGCTGCGTCTATATCTCGTACTTTGAGGGCGTGCAGATCGCATCGCTCAATCGTACCAGGGCGTCCCGAGACGTTCGTCACCCCCGAGCTTGGTTGGTCGATTCCATTCTCGAGAAGCGCTATATCGAGACTCACGGATACACAATTCCTCATATACGTATCTCTGCCTCTTCGTGTTGGTGTCTGACAAGAGTGGAGAATCTTCCCCTGTTCTCCACCCCCTGGGGGGTGGGGGGGGGGGGTTGGATAAAACGGTGCGTTTCCAGGGTCAAGGAAACGCGCAGACTCGAAGCCAACGAGAGAACCAGCGCAGTCGAGGAGGACGAGTAGGAGAAGTTTCCCTCGCAGACTCCGAGCCTCCTCAGGACCTCCTGTGAATGGCGACCCCAGCAAACCAATCGTATTCCCGTTTTCATCCCTCTTCCCGTACAAATTTCATCTCCCTCGCTCTCTTATCGTTCCAAATGGCTTTTAGGGATTTCTCCATATCTGCTTTCCCTCTCGTTTCCACCTAGACCATCCTTTGCCCCCTTCTTACCATTTCCCTCTTTTCCTCGATATATAGGTATATATATATGTGTATATATATACGAGTCAAAATTGCCTGTGCTGGGATATCGACGATTCCACCAAAACTGGTTGTTCTCGCTGCACCACCGAATTCATGTCGCAAACGAGAATCGCCATTATTGAATGAGAATAAAATCGACTCGATCAACCTCGAACAGTATAACCTTCGTTTTATACCTCATTTTATCTGAAAAATTGATTCCAAGCTAATAGAGAGATACGAAGCAAAAGTCAAACTTGAAGTTTTTCCCGAATTTGTCACTAGTTTAGATCTAGTGATTTTTCGAAATTATAAAATTGGATTTTTAGTTGAAAGATTTTTATTCAGATTGGATTTTATTCCCAACAAACCAGATAAACCCAAACAAACCCAAACTTACTTTTTGTTCCTCCCGTTACAAACGACGTCTGGAATTATATTGAAAAGATTTAATGGGATTTACGAATTATTCGTAATTATTCGTTATTATTCGTTATTTGCAAAAGTGATTCCAAGCTAATAGAGAGATACGAAGCAAAAGTCAAACTTGAAGTTTTCCCAAATTTGTCACTAGTTGAGATCTAGTGATTTTTGAATTAATACTCGTTCTGAATAATAATCGGTTTTTAGCCACGCCCATTCTCAGTTGTTCCTGATCTAAGTCAGTTTTGGAATTGACCGGTTATAAGTAATGCCCATTCTTAGGAATGTTTCATTTGAAGTAATGATCGTTCTAAGTAAGACACTTTCTAAGTGTTAATTCTAAGTAATACACGTTCAAAGTGTTCCCTCTAAGTAATCCACATTCTAAGTCTTCATTCTAAGTAACCCACATTCTAAGTTCTCATTCTAAGTAATCGACTTTCTAAGTCTTCATTCTAAGTAATCGACTTTCTAAGTTTTCATTCTAAGTATGAATTCTAAGTCTTCATTCTAAGTATGAATTCTAAGTCTTGATTCTAAGTATGAATTCTAAGTCTTGATTCTAAGTATG
>JAPYZJ010002621.1:0-19917 GCA_030522765.1 Ophioninae sp. B BG-2022a | reverse complement strand
GTTTACACTTCAGCCCAGAAATAGAGACAACTTGAACGATCCGTAATTTATTTTTGACTTTTACGTGCACCTATAAAAGCGTGTTTTTTAGTGTTTTTTTAAACTATTAATTTTTCTTTCGAATCACTTTAATCCTAACCTCAATCGAAACGCCCTATATATTTGTGTGTATACGTGTTCGGAGGGGAAAATTCGGATGACCGATCGAATCCAACGCGCAGGACTCAATTACCACTGAACAGGGGTTCCACTAACTTTTACAGCCCTCACGTCCATTTCAGCCTATTTTTCTCCCCAACAGTCCTCGCCTGACGGTATACATATATGCACGAATATACATACACACGATATACACATACAACATAAACACGCATTATTCTACAATCAGTCAAATACGTCCCTTTTCCGAAGTTCCTCTAAGGCTCCGATAAGCAGATCATCGCAGCTCGCGTTCCGCACCGCCGGTCACGTGCCATAACGCTCTCACTATTTTCGACATCAGGGTTGTTCAATAAAACTTATTTTCTCTCAATAATACATATTTTCGTTCACAATGAAATTACAGTTCGGGATTCCACGAACGCTGAACTTCAACTTCGATTATCGCGATGGTTTTATTGAAAAAGAGAAAGAATGTACGTATTTGAGGTTAAGCATTGGACGAAGCGTCGCTTAGCGTTTGAATTAAATTGAATGTGCGATAAAGATGGATCGTGAATTTTGCACGATTGTCAGTGACCGGAAATCGAAACGACAATTCATCGAGCTGCGAAAACAGGATCGCGATCGACAACAGCACACGTAACCTCAAAAATCACACGTTGCCGTGAAGGCGTCTCCACGATCGTGTCAGATCGGTATTTGAAACGCGAATTATTCGCTCGGTAAGAATCAGCGGAGTCATTTACTGGCAGAAAATCGTCGATGAACTCGGATAACAATAATATTTTCATTGAAAACGTCATACACTCGTCGAACAGTAATCGACGTCGTTCGTTCAACGGAATGAAACATGTGCGTGTTTTTTTTTGCGATACAGGAGAGCCACAAGTACGTTTACGAAAAAACATTTATTACAGCGTACATAAAACACACAGTTGTGATACAGCCACTCAAGAGACGAGAGACAAACCTGAAGAGTTCGAGGGTGAAAAGTGCCGATAAATCGGCGATGACTACGTCGACGTCAAAATGGCTGCCGATGATGTTTTCGGGACATACCGGTAGTGGGGATACGAGGATTCCGTCGACTGCGCGATTTCTCGTCACGAACGATTTTAAAGTTCGAAAAAGCGTTCTTCCAGGAGTACCCCAACGGTCGACGAACCTTCGCGAAATAAAAACGCCGAGACAGTTTCGTTCGAGAGCATTTCTCCTCGGTTGTGTATTTTTCTTTCCCCTTCTCTTCCTCCCCGAGCTGTTTCGTTCGCGATTGACTCGACAGCATTTACTACGTCCGGATGCTTTCCTAAATAACGAAATAACTTGTCGCTTTCTCGTCTCGCCGAGCGATACGCCCCCTAGATACGAATGACCTTCAAGAATTGTGAATTTTTTGGGAGGCAGAGTAAACACGTGTTGTTCCACGCGCATACGCGGCGACTCCGTCGAGTCGAACGTGAGAAATGGGAAGCTCGTCCCATAAGGGACACACAGGCAGGCGCACGCACCCGTCTTTTTTTTTGCGTTCGACGACGCGCAGCTCGCGACCATCAACGCATTATCAGAAAAAACATAGCCACCGAACGATCGATCTCTCCTCCCTCACAGACTCCGTTGCTACTCTCCCGCTACCCGCACTCATCGTATTACCTCCACCAACTGTTTTTCTCCCCCGCCCTTTTCGACTCAACCGTCGATCGCGCCCTTCGACACTTTCATTCCGCGTACAAACTCCGGCGAGTAACGACACCCGGCTAGCGTTGAAGATTATTCTGACGCGATACTATCCGTGCACAAATTGTAAAACTCCAACTGGATTTTCACACTTATTCGTACTTTCAGTTTTTCACGATTGTAGGTTAGGTTTTCATTAGGGTTCCTTATGAGAATTTAATGTGCAGACCAAACTTAAATCCTCGAGGATGACCAGTATTGTCTGAACAAAATATGTAGACATAAAAAATGACTAGATCTTTATGACATCCACAAATATCCACAATAACTATCGTTTCCGATTTATTCGACTGCACTTCAATATCATAGCACGTACACGCTCACCAAGAATCTACGTTACGTTTCAACACACCGAGTTTTCTCCCAAACCAACACTTATTTTCTATTCGAACGTGATAGGAATTTTCAAACAGTATTTTTCATCAGCGAACGGTTCAAAGTTTAATTGGATTCCAACGTGGACTTCTTATGGACGACGTTGATATTAAATCCCTATAGGGACATTGTAGTATCCAGAGACACTCCCCTGACGACACTTGATGGGTACTGGCTACTTGATCTTGTAGTTAGCCGCTACGTCCCCTCGTCACCGTTGCAATAACTTTCCTTCCGGTTTCCCGACTGTCTCGACTATCACCTCGAAATAGACAACCTGTTGATTCTCGCTGGAGGTCACTCACGCAAGGTCACAATTTCCAGCCTAACATGCTCGAATTTATTTATTTAGATAAAGAGTTTTCAAACACCTCAAGCGTTCGTTCGGAATTTACCGACGGTCGAGTTTCTTTTTCTTTTCCTCACTCGTAATATCCTGCCGTTACCGCGATAGGTTAAGCGTGAATAATAACAATTGACGCGAGAGACACACGGGAGAAAACGCGTCCGAGAAATATTTATACAGAGAGCGAATCATATTCCTACGGGACGCGGAATCGCTACTGATTACCGATCAAGCGAATCCATTAGACGCAGCAGTCTTGACATTGCAAGATCGACGAGACTACTCGATCAACGTATGGGAACACCCCTTCTCCTTCCCGTCCTTCCCCCTTCCGCAAGCGTTTTTTTTTATTTCCTGCCTCGTCTGTTGTGTTACGTCCTTCGAGAGCGAAACTCGCTACATCGCGAGCTAGACATACCGTACACACGCAATAAAAATTGTATAATAATGCAATATTCGACTGGCGCCACGTGACTGTACCGAATAATCTTACCGCCCGCCGCTTGGTGCACTGCGTTCGGAATTCCTTGGGCTCATGCTTGACAAAGAGGTATTAGGTGAGTTGGTAAAAACTTTTGTTCTCTGTTGGACATTCGTACGAAAATATATCGAGAAATGTGTCTCGTAGTCTCAGTCGGTAATATCGACTCACCGATCGACTTTCGATCGAAATATCTGATAGTCTCCGGCTTTGAACGGGATTTTAGCTCTCGCCAAACTATACTGCCATATTTTCTCCCTTCAAATATCACCTCCAAATTTTTGTGGATAATAAAAAGAAAGTGACAAAGTTCTGATTTTTTGTAGTAAAAAAACGTTCATTTAACTCTGATCTTTTTATGATTTGTTCCAACGTATTACCAGTGTCGTTTTGTAATTGATTTTTCGTAAACCTCGAGTTGTGAGTCACCCTGTATATTTATTTACATTATTGTTCATGCAGGCCGTACCAATACACCGAGTACAATACGAAATTTTGACAATATGGACGCTCCTTCTCTCAATCGGGTGCGGGAGAAACGGACGATGCATCTGCGTGGTTATGGAGCGAATATTAATATTCAATGTATATATTTAAGATTTAATAGCAATATCTGCGACAATAGGTTGCGTGTTTGAGGAGTCGCGTCACTTTGCCTATCCGACTCACGTATATCATTCGTTTTATAACAGCGCATCGAACGTCAGCGTCGCACTACCAAATTGCAAGAAACGCAAACGTCCGCGCCATTCGAAAATTCCGAGTTCTCGAGGATGGCGCTGCACTCGCCGGCTGGCGGGACTCTCAAACTTGGGCGACGATTTGACCACGCGTTTCGTTACATCACAGAGATAACCCCTGATAACAAATGACCGATTATCGACTGCGCTCTCAGTTCTTTTATTTTGGTAAAAGAATTCTCTTTTGTTATCAGCTCATCACTGAAATCGCGTATAACCTCAACTGTTTGATAGGTTATAAAATGCAGAAATAAATAAAGCTTTACAAGTATGATCATGGACACTGCGAAGCTACGGTGAGCGAAAACAATATTTCGACGTTTTAGATGATTTTCTTTGTTCATAATCGACGGCTAAAGAAATTTCGCGGCGTCTTCGCCACCGACGATGTCCGTGAGTATTTCCGTTGCACACTAAACCTAACAATATTATTGTACCACTAACAACAGTAGGTTAGTTATTACGTGGAAGTAACGGCAGAAAAAAAAAATGATTCTCGCGATTACAACGAACCTCGCGGCCACAATCGGAGCGTGAAATGCCTCGGTGATATAAATCCCCTCTCTCGCGCCCCGGCCGTCACTCGTACCGTGCCCACGCGTACTCGCTGCGAGATCGCGCGCCACGGAATTCCGGCTCGCAGTTCGAGTGTCGCCTGTATAACGGGCGAAGGCAAAAGCGCGTGGAGAGTGTTAGCAGCGGTTTTATCGATGATCACGGAAACTTTCCACATTCAAAAATGAACGTAAATTTATTAAGTTACTCCGGCGTATGTTCGATCGCCAACAAAATTGCGATTATCGTTGCGTTCATTTGTTGTTCGGTGGGCGCAAGTGTAGCCGAAAAACTGCCACTCGCAATGCCACAACCGAACGATGTCCTTACGTCTATAGTGAGTTTGTTTGGGTTTACGATTATGACTACTCGCTGACGTTTCCAATCCCATCTGCTCGATGTGAGAACGAATCGTGAATAGCATCAACGATGTTCATTGATTCTTACACGGATATTACATTTTTTCTTGTATCAGGAAACCACTGCGAGTCCACCCGTTCAAGGAAATCTCGGGTTCCTCCATGCTTTCGTGGCTTCTCTGTCGGTTATCGTCGTCTCCGAATTGGGCGACAAAACATTCTTCATCGCCGCTATCATGGCCATGCGACATCCCAGGCTCACCGTATTTGCCGGAGCCATCGGTGCCTTGGCTCTCATGACCATTCTTTCAGGTAACTTACTCGACTTAGAAACGCTTCAATAGCTCGAGCACGTCTGATCTTCCTAATCGACTTTCCGCAGTATTGTTCGGCTATGCCGCAACCATTATTCCACGCGCGTATACCTATTACATCTCTACCGCACTTTTTGCCTTGTTTGGGCTAAAGATGCTAAGAGACGGTTACTACATGTCACCCAACGAGGCTCAGGAAGAACTCGAGGAAGTTCAGTCGGACTTGAGGAAGCGTGACGACGAGGTAACTCTATCTATTCTTTGCGCTGACGAGATATAGCCGATTGCAAAAAGTACCCGACGTACGCTGATAATTATCATTTCCCTAGTTTCGGTTCTTGGATCGGCTAAAATTCAATTCCTTTGAAACTGAGAATTGAGTTATTCTACTGATTTTGCTTTAAATTTTCTTTTTCCAATCAACGTTATTTTTCCTGGGTTTACAGGAGTTCACTTTTTATTTAATTGAGCTTTTCGTTCGAACACCCACAGCCTCGCTATTGCCGGTTACCGAACTGCCGTTCTTAGAGTATCATTTATAAGAGCTCGGTTTTCCTATTCCAATTTTATTTAATTACTGTTGCATCGACATTCGTAAACATGGTAAAGTTATTTTAACAAAAACCGCGTATTCTATGTTTGCGATTATTCAATACTCAACGAATTACCATTGCGCGAATGAATAAGCGTGTCCCTTACATTAATCAAAGCATATCACTCCGGGTGCGAAGAAACTGACTTCTCGACCCATATATCGACATGATGAATAAGTAGTTTACCACAGCACTGAATCTTTCGTATAGCATCAATCTCTAATAGTACTTAAACGGTGCAAAATAACTGTTTCCTTATTTCAACGCTGGTCCCGGCGCCCGGAAGTTTGAGAAAGAAACCACAGGTACAACAGTGCAAGATCCGGAAACCGGTGTTTTGAGGAAAACGAAAAAAACGAGCGCCTTCATGATCTTGTCGAGGATCTTCCTTCAAGCCTTCACGCTTACGTTTCTCGCGGAATGGGGCGATCGCTCTCAACTTACGACGATAATACTCGCGGCGAGAGAGGTCAGTTGGAATATCTGATTCAAACATTCATCCGGTTTTAGAAAATCGATTTTAACCGTCACGAGGTTTATTCAATTATTAAATTGACGTTAATCAATATGTTTTTTTTCCAGGACGTTTACGGTGTCGTCGTCGGAGGAGTTCTAGGACATTCGTTTTGCACCGGACTGGCCGTCCTTGGTGGTCGTATGATTGCCCAAAGAATATCCGTTCGTACAGGTAATTCATCGCTTTCTTCTCTGGAAATGTGTCTATCAAAGAATACACTTGTCCCTCGAAATAATGCACGCTTTACGAATTATCTTTTTTTTCGCGTTGCTTGATTCCAGTGACCATAATCGGAGGAGTCGTTTTTCTCGTATTCGCGCTGACGGCGCTCTTCATAAACCCTTCGGAAGACGCGTGAAGTCTCGCCTTTCGCACACGCGACGGATAACCATACATACACGTCGCGTACTTAAATTTCTTTTGTGAATAGTGTATGTGTTTGATTACACGTGTGCGTTTGTGTATACATATATGTGTATATATGTACATATATATAGCGACATTCCACGTCGAGTCAAACAGACGACCCGGCGATTAGCGATTTCAGCGTTCGTTGCAATTTACACTTATTCGGTTAACCGGGTTTGTTGTCGGTACTTTCGATCACGATTAACCTAACTGTGAATAGAAATTAACATAATTTGCGATTCGTCGTTTTGTCATGTGAAATCGGTATTTCGAATGATCGAGCCGCGAATCAATTTATCGGAATAATTTATCTTCAAAATTGGATTTTTTTTGCAACACTTGCCAAATGCCGCGACTCCAGCTTCAGCTCAAGCGGTTCTGTTATTTAGAATATTGAAACGAGCTTGGAGCAAACGAGAAACGTCGAAATCGCTCATTTCGAGGGACCGTAAACTGTTCCATTTAGCGTGGCACGTCCCATACATGTATATAAATATATACGTAATTGCATACTTTTAAAAGTCGAACAACGTGCGTTAGAGTATTACGAATAATTCTTGAGACATACGAAAAGTACCCTCAAGTATTATATTTTTTTACGTTATCTCATAAATATCATCGATGTGCGTGCATTCTTTTCCGTGGATTGTGTCGATTGCGAACGCGGTGCGAACGTCGCGACGCTAAACCACGATTGACGAAACGAAGGGGAAAAAAAAAGGTCACGAGTGATAAGATAATTTCTACAAAGAATTCTGCGTGTGCGCAATGTTGTACCATAGAGAAATGTTTATTGTTGAAGACGAGGCGTCGAGGATTAAACGCGCGTGTCGTTGAGTGCCCATTGTGTTTGTGACACAAAGCCAGAAGCATTCGAGGTAGTGAAATCGATGAATTGTCACGTCAGTATTCCGCTGTTCCCGATGAGCCAACGAGTGCGAATGTAGATAAATTGCGATCTAGATAAATTGTTTTACGCGCGAGCGAGCGAGTCCTTCGTCAACGTCCTTGCCCTTCCGCCACCGAGTTGCCCGTACGGAAACGATTCGAGAATATCTCCCGGAAGTTTGTATTTTCGCAAACCTGCCTCGAATACTTAAAGTTCATGTTTATGCTAAATGGATTTTCGCGGAACATGAATTTTTCTCCCGTTCCACGGGCCTCGTTATTGGCCTCCTTTCCGGTATTAATGAACCAGTTGACATCGAGGAAATAAATGACAAATACGGAATTAGAGAATTAAGAGGTGGATAACGAAACTCTGTACGTAAAAGTAACTCGAGGCTGTATCGGAAAGAAAATTCTAGACGGGCATGGCATAAATTAAAAATTGTTAAATATTTCTTTTAGATATAAAATCGGTCATAAGTGGCATAATAAGTAGATAAAATACTCAATTGTCAACTAAGATTTGTTCTTTTAAATAATCATAGTACGTGAATTTGTTACTAATCATCTTCTATTGGATCGATAGTTAATATTTAACTTCAATAGAGGTACAAGTGAATTATATCGCAGTGTTCTAAAAATTTACTTCGAATATAATCTTCCCACGAAAAAAAGAAAAAAACTAAAAGATTCCATCGCATTTTTCTTTCCGGTACGTTTTTTTTTCACCTGAGAGTAAAACGAAGTTCCATGAGCACGTAACTGCGGCAAATAACGAGTCAATCTTGACAGGTTGATTGATCGATTGCAAATATTTCGCACGGGCTTCGAACAAACGAAGAAACTGCTCATCCAATTTTAAGCGCTGTGGTAGCGTTTCTGCGAGACTCCAGTACATCCTTGATTGAAAATCGAAAAGGCGACTCGGTTTGGCCATAAATTCACTTTAACACCCGCAACAAATTTATCGCTCGCGGGTAAGCGGAAAGAACGTTGGAGTACCGTAATCCTCGCGTTGATACTATTATTATTATTATTATTATTATGAATTCGCGGCATTATATATCACCTCGATATTGGCTTGAACGATTGTACGATTAATAAAGAATATATGGCATATTTTAAACGCCTTTACATTTTGATTTTCTTTTTTTAATTTTTTGCAAGCCCGCGTTGTGCGCGCGCATTGCGAATTTCGACATAACCTCTAATTACAATCGTGAATAACGAGACCGTATACGAATCGCGCCCACCGCAAAATTTCACATTTCTTGTTTAATGGCTATTTATTTTATATTTTAAAAAAATAACGCAATACAAAAAGATACTACGAAAACTCGAACAAAAAAAAACATGCCTAACAACTATTACTCGGATGCGACGTTATTGTTTCCTTCTTTTTTTTTTTTTTAATATCGTTGAGTCGCATTGCGAGAGCCATAAATACGATCGATAAACATAACACACTTGAATCGTTACTCTAAACTACCCGCAGCTACGAGATGCTGAAATAGATTGTTGTAATTCGTTACTGATGCGATCTCACAATTGGACGTTATTAACGGGGTGGGGACCGGGGGAGAGACATTATCATTAGGTACATATTTGGGGCCGTTCGCTGTCATGATTTTTCTCGCCGAGTTGTCCACAGCACTGTAATGCAATCTGCGAAAAAATTTGTTAAGGCAGATATAGATTATTGCAAACGCAGCAAAAACGAAACGTTTTTTTTTATCGCCATTAAGCACGTTTTCGTGACGCCAGTTGGCGCATGGGGTCTCCGAGAACCCCGCTTGATTGCCACAATTTTTTATCTATAAGAATTCACTGTGAAAACTATTATTGTTTGTCTTGGGAAAAAAATTAGTTAAAATGCTTTTTGTAAGCCGTTGCTTAACCCTCCATAATTCACATTTTTGGTAAATTAATTCACTGTTAAAAAGAAATTCAAACATTTACGGAAGATACTTTAAACATTATAAATGACGTATGAAAAATTCATAAAAAAAGCAAATGGCATCGTGGTTGGAAAAATCATGAAGAAATAATACGGAAAAAGGACGCTTTTTTACTAAGAAAACATTATTTTGATAATTTTTTATATAACCAACTAAAATTTATGAACGATATTTATAAATTTATAATCAATATTATGAATTATAGAACAATATTTATAAATTTATATTCCTTATATATAGACGCTTTTGGGGGAAAAATATAATGAAGTGCAACGACTAAAGTCTCGTCCAAAGTCAGAAGGCTATTAGATATTTAGACCCAAAGTTGATAGATGAATTTTATTTAGTGCAAGTACGAAGGGTAAAAGGTGGATGAAGACCCCACGCGCCGATCGAAGGGTCAGTGACAATTTGATTTATTCATCATTGTGTGATAGTGACTCACCTAAATTGTGCTGCGGCGCTATTTCATGCACGATTAGATTGATTCGAGACGCTCGCTCGGTACTGGGCTTCGAGAGCCCTCAGCTTTTCTAGCCTCTGAATAGGATCCATAGCACCTTTCTCGACCGTAATACTTGGCGTTTCCGTGGGTATATCTGTCGAATTTGAGCGTTCGAAGGGGATTGATTCTGAAGCGAATTTATACAGTTTTAATAGTTGAATGTAAGAGAAGACAATGTTTTTGTTAATCAGCTCACCTGTCGCGTACTGATTGTTACACTCAGCGTTGATATTTTGACTCTTCCTCGCTTGATCGATATCCTTGAGTCCCTTCTCGATGAAATCTTGGAAGAACTGATGCGACTTGACCAAAAAAGGTTGCACGTCCGCTTCCGGATGTTGCAGCTTGAAGTCGTACAATTGCGCCAATCCCTGGAGAATAACGAAAGAAAGGATATTCCAACACTAAGCTCTCAAAGTGACAAATGGTGAAAAACGAGTCGACTGACTTCTTGCACTTGATGTTTCGAGCCAATCTTTTTGAAAATTTCCGACAGCTGTTCATGAGTAAACTTGGAAAGTCGTTTCGACCCCCGTCCTTGGCTTGATGATTTCGTGATGGTTCTCGTTCCCGAGCTTATCTCATCCGGTCTGAACGTCTGCACACATTTGTTCTACTTATTACTATGAATTCTTCATGTTGCGTGGGACTCGTAAAAACGGTTCAGGCTCACCGCGATTAGGCGATCGAGATACGACTGCAGCTCGGACTCCTGAGTATTATTTATCTTTGTCATGTGGCTGAGGATCGTACTTCCCTTCACTTTCGTTATACTGTGAAGTAGAGTTTTTATCGTTCGAAGCGGCATATCCGAATTCCGTTTTTTCCACCAAAACGTCGGATAATCCTGTACAAAATGGAAAGTAAATAAAGCTGTCAAAATCGAATGTAAAATTGATACTACGAAAGAATTATCGCGGCTTCGTAGCTTACTCTGAAAAAGTGATGAACTTCGAGCAGAATAGAGTCGTAATCCAAATCGCCGGCCCAACCGGGAATCGCCTTGACGATTTTCCACAAACACTTCATCACGAGCTCTTCGTACTTCGGGGGTCCGTTAGACTCGGCACAACCGTGCAATAACTTTATCAACACGCTGTAAGATTACGAAGAAAATTGTTGCAGTCCCCGTTTGTTGACGAATGGATAATTTTCTATGTGATACACTCACCATATCATGGTGGTGTGATTAGAGTGATCAATTATCTTCACAACTATATTGTTTATCACTCGGGTGTACGCTTCTGGATGATCCAGAGGTTTTAGTTTATTTTCGGCCAGGAGAGTTATCATCTGATGTACGAGCTCTTGGAGAATCATTGGTGGTACGTTCTTCCCGAGAACTCCGGTATTGTAGAACTGAAACCACCAAAGATTTATTCTTTAACTAACTTTTCTAAGACGAATTTCCGAAAAATCAAATTGAAGCCCAATTGTTCTCAAATGAAAAGTTGTTCCGCTAATTATCGTAAAAATGTAATATTTCTTAAGAAACCTCGAAATAAAAAACAAAGAATTTGCTTACAGCCAACGTGACTACGAAAGCCGTTCGAAAACCCTTTATCACTTCGTCACTGTCGAGCCTAAGTGGATACGTCTGCAAGAGTTTCAACTGCATCGTCACGGAACTTATGAACTTGTCCTCCTTGGTTTGCATCATCGATACTTGGTCGGTTTGCAACAGCTGGAACACGAGGATTATTCGGAGGATTTTACTTCCGGAAAAAATGTACGCCTAATGGGGGAGCAAAAGAGAAAAATGTTGGTACATACATTTTCAACAGCGTTCATAGATTGAATGGCTATTGGGAGATCGAGACTGGCCATGGACAAAATCGTTCTTTCGAGACGATCTTCCTTCGTCGGTGGTGTGCTCACCGGCGATAACAATCCGGTCCTCGTTACCATGAGTTTCGGTGGCGTCAATGCCGGAATTCTGTTCATTAAACGTCAAGAAAATATTACTTTTCACAAGTATTAAATAAGAAAACGAAAACCAAAAAATCGCTATCACGGTGAAGTAGTTAGAAAAATAGCTAATACGTTGACGAAAGCTCACCCTGTTGACGAAGTTTTGAGCGAGCTTATACCCTCGTTCGGATCCCATGCGGGCTCGACGAGGTCCGGAACTTTCCATCTTACAGGTGCACTCTCCTCGATCTTTTTCAAAAAGTCCATGTCCAAGCCAAACGGACCGGAAGTCTTGGCTCTCGTGTTCGGCGACGGATGCCTAAAAAGTATTTTTACACATACACTTTCGTATCCCGACCATGTTGCGTCGTTCGAGCTAACAACCCTTTTTTTATCGATACAAAAAAAAAATACACGCACTACTCTCCAGGCAAGACCCTTTGATTTCTCCCTGCACCTTTCGACGAGCGAGAAAACGCCAAATTGTCATTCTACCGGGGCGATCGTTCGTGCAGGCTTTGCTCAAAAATATACGCGACAAAGTATCGTCCAGAGTACAGAAATATTTCTTTGTGTAAATCGATCTTTTTTTTTCGTTTGTTTACTACCCAACACCACAAAACCCCAAAACGAGACAAATCAATAAAGACGAAGAAAACGGAAAAAAAATATTGTTCGAGAACAAACGTTTTTATAAAATCGTGATTGCCGTTATCGTCGATTTGGATCGGCGTGATCGGCGTATCTTCTTCTTTTTTGACCTCCGTCACCTGGATCGTCACCGGTTCGTCGACCTCCTTATCTGCCTCCACCGTTACCGGCTCATTCTTAACAACGACGTCCCTAGACACATTGCGAAAGTAAAGCCGGGAGAACGCGTTTTTTTTTCTTTCTTTCCATGATAACGACCGACGGCTCGACAAAAATGTTAAAGAAAATAACACGTGTGTGGAAATTGAATATGTAGGGGATATATAGAGATATGACCACAGGAGAATCGATTTTCCTACTTTACTTGTGCCCTCTTGAAAATGCAATATAGCGGTGTATTAGAAAAAACGTAACTGTAGGCAACTAGTTTAGAGTTTCTCGGTAAATAGCGAGGTCATAAGTACGGGTTAAAACGTGGAAAGAAGCGTAAAATTTCCCAATCGCGTACTAATTAACATAAGAGTTGTATAAGCGTACTGTTTCGCGACAAACCGTCTTCAATATTTTCGTGTCACTTTAATGGTCATTCGTTTTGCACAAAACGCGAAAAGTGCGGCCTAATTGAAAAAAAAAAACACAACAATTAGCGAAAACAATGAAGTTTAAGTGTCAATCATCGGTTTTCTTCATTGTAGTCTGAATTTTTTGTTTACGCAAGGGAACTAATATTGAATATTTGTGTAGTGATAGCAAAACCTATTTTAGCATTGATGAAGAAGCTCCGTAGAGAAGGGCTGAATGTTCTCCTGAAATAGATACAAGCTTGTTTCGATTCTCGATAGGATAAAAAAAATTACCTCTCCTCTTGAGCGATTTCCTCAGGTTCATCCAAAGGCTCTTCGTCTTCGTTTTCCTCATCGTAATCCTGATCTCCATCATCGACCGTAACTGCGGCAGTAGCCGTAGCTGCGGGAGTTGAGATTCTCGCTGAAGATGCGGATTTCACTGGCCGATTTTTTGCGGCTCGTTTGATACGTTCTTCCAGAAGGGACAAGTCTTTTTCGGAAATCTTGATCGAATGAAACGAAGAGTGCGAAATGAAAAGACGAGATTTTGAATAGTTTGGAAAAGGAGGATCAAGATAAAAAGCTCACTTGTCCGACCAACTTGAGGATACGTTCGCCCTCGAGAAAATACGCTTGAACGATACAGTTGAGAGCGGCGTTTCTGACCGAATTGTCACGATCGGCAATCTGTTTGGCAACTTCGCGTAGCGCTGCGCTGGGTGAAGGTTGGCATACGGAAATGCCGTAGTTTTCGATAAGCGAGCCAAGCTGATCGAGGCACTCTGTTCGTTGACGGGCATTCTTCGATTTCAGTCCTTCCATTACGTAGGAGAACAATTTGCTGACCGGATAAACGAGAGCGATCTGTTTGAAGAGAGCTCTGACTCCCATGCGCACGGTGTCCTTGGGATCGCCAACTTTCGTAACAAGATAAGGAATGAACGAGGCAGCCTCGTTCTCGAGCATGTGATATTCGTCCTGGATGAGACGATTGAAAACTGTTTGCAGATACTCGAGTCCTTTCAGTATGACCGAGGGATTCGTATCGAAGAATCTCAGTGTCAGCCACTTGAGAATGAGATCCAAATTCGAGACGAGGGCTTTGCTATTGTCCTGCAAATCGTCGGTGAGGGCCTCGATCGCTTTCAAATGATATCGAAAGTCAGCGTGAAACATATTGGATATAAGGATTTTATTGACACCCGCAGAAGCCATCAATTCCTTCAACAAATCGACAAACTCCTCCCTCGGTGTCGTGAAGTTCCATTTGATTATTTTGAGCTTTTGCTCGTCGATGAGTCTCTGATGTTTGAGATTGTTGACGAGGAGAAGTGGACCGCCGTTTTCATTGGCGGCAGAGTTGGCCGAGCTACCAGCATCGTCGTCCTTCTTGCGTGCACTTCCGGGTTTACCACTCGCAGCTCCAGCTTTTGTCTTGTTCGTGGGTTTAACCGTTTTTCCACCACCGCCCTTCACGACCTTCAGCGCGGTTTCTTCCGGCTGTAATTTCTTCGTCGGCAATGGCTTCACCGGCAAGTTCGGACGAGCTTTATCCAACGCCGCTATAACAACGTTTTTCGAGCCCGGCTTGAGTTTCTCCGTTTGTCTCACCATTCCTTCGTAAGACAGATGCATCATGAAGCCCAGTACGGCTTCTTGAGCGTTCTTTCTAACGTCGGAATTACGGTCCTCTAGATTGCTGTAGAGATGCGGTATACACGCTAACAATTCCTCTTTCGATATTTGTTTGAGTGCGACGAGGGGCAATTTGCAAGCTAGCCAAGCCCAAAGCTCGATTCGCAAAGTAGGAGAGCCGGCTTTAAGAGCGTCAGAAATCATTTCACCGTCGAAGAATTCCTTGTAACCGCACTCGTCGCCCCACGTGTTTATGCAAGTGATCGCGGCGCTTCTTATCCAGGTTTTCGAATCACCGAGACTCTGAACGAATCCGGGAAAGAGAGTACGGATATGTTGCTTGGCTGGTGGGCCCATCGCTGTCGCGAGATTCTCACATATACCAAGCGCCGTCTGTGCTATTCTGGTATTACTGTCGACTAGGCGGGGTGCCAAGCCCCGGGGTAATTCACCGATCGAGCCTTTTATCAGCTTGGCGTCACTCAGTATCGCGCTGATCTTCTGCAACGCTTCGTTTCGAACTTTCCAATTTTTATCGGACAATTCGGCCAACAGGGCTTCCGTAATATGATTGCTAATGTCGACACGCGGCAAGAGATCGTTGATTTCCGGTTGTCCGTCGGAAATCTGATCAACCGGTTCCTCCGCTTCGTAATCGACGTTTCCACGGGCAGGTCGCGCTGATTTTGCTTTGGGACCGCGCACTGGCGCCGGCGCTGTCTCACCACCACGCTTCTCGCATTCCTGCTCGATCTGTTGTCGCAGAGCGGGTTTCTCGTTTTCGAAGAACATCAGAAGTGATCTACCGATGAAGATGTAGAGCGTGCCAAGCAACGATATCGCCTGAGTACGTACGGCTGGATTCGTGGCTGAAATGGCTTTCTTGATGCTCTCCATGAGGCTCTTGACGTTCAGAGTGCAACCGAACTCGAGGAGAGCACTGCCCAGCCAACGCAAAGTTTCCTGCTGAACCTTCGGGTTCTTCTGGCCGAAAGCGAACGACGTGACCTCGTTCGCGACCAGCTCGAAACTCGTCGCTTCGGCAAGCGCCGTCAAAGTCTCACCTGCTATTCCGCTGTTTTTCGCGTCGCCCAATTTCTCCGTTACTTCGGTCAAACAATACTCCAAGGAGGTAGGCGTGAATGTATAATTCTCGGCGAGATTTTTCACGATCTCGAGACGTAATTTGGCAACTTGGAAATTGGTGTCTTTGAAGCCCGGCTTTTTGGCCAGAGTGCGTACAATCACTTGGCAATTCACCTCGGAGCTCTCCATCCGGCCAATAGCCTCGGACAATTGTTCCGTGGCACTGAGACGAGTCTTCCAATTTCCATCGGTCAGACCGGATATTATCTCTGCCGGTAAGGACTGTGAGGCTAATTCGTCTACCTCCTCGGGGCTGAGATTTCTCTCAGGCTGTGCTTTGTTCGCTGACGATTTTTTCGCCCCCGTCGAACCGGCTAAATTCGTCGCTGAAGATGAGGAACTCGATTTCTTCGTCGCGCCGGATTTCTTTACAGTCGTCGTATTCGGTCGCTTGGCGGCAGCCGTTTTCCCGGAAGTTGCAGTCTCGCCAGATTCCTTGGAACGCGAGTCGCTCGGCATTTTCGCCGGTGCCGTGTTTGGACGCTCGGTTTTTCGCGATGCACCACCGATCTTTACAAGGATAACTGCTTTTTCGGAACATTCCTTGATCTTGGCCATTTTCAAGGCGTCTACGTCCGTAACGAAGGGCAACATGGCTTTCTCGCCGACGAGCTTCATCGCGGTGCCCAGAGCTTCGGCCGAATTGTCACGAACGATCGGATCCGGCTCGTTGAGCGTTTTCAAGAGTGCCCCGCTGTAAGCCTTGAGTAATTTTTTGTTCAAACTCGAGGGTGGTGTGCGAGCGAATGCACGGGACAAAAATGCCGCGGTTTCAGCTTTCACGGCGGGATTTTTGTTATCCAAAGCAGCGATCGCGTCCTCCAGAATAACTTCGATGTTTATACTCTGAAATATAGCGTCCGCTGCTTCCCGAAGTGTCGCAACGACGTTCGGTTTCTTCTCGCGAAACTTCTCGAGTACGGCGGGTAAACAAGCACCGGCGTAAGTTTGGAAACGCTTCTTCAAACCCATCGCCAATCCCGAGAGACATTTTACGGCTAACACGACGACAACCACGTTCGAATCTTTGCATATTATCTTCTTCAGAACACGAACCACGTCACCGTAATCGCCGCTTTCAAGCTTCGGATTTTTCGTCAGTGTTTCCAACGCTTCGAGTGCCTCCTTGCGTTCTTGCCACTTCTTCGCTTCGACCTTGTCGTAAAAGTCTTTCGGTAATTTCGAGATGATGTCGACGGGATCGATGAGCTCGTAGGGATCGATGTCGTTCGCCGCGGATTCCTCATCTTCGTCATCCTCGTCACACGCACCGTCACCACCACCGATTCCGCTCGCCGCTTCGTTCGACATCGCTTTTGGCTTTTGCGAGCGTAAATAACGCGTCGGACAAGCTTTAGTCTCGCTCACTTTCGCGAATTCGACTTCGAGCTCGGTCAGCGTCACCGGCTTTAAACTGTTCAGTTGCTGCTTCAGGGGTATACCGATCCATCTGGAATGAAACGTAAAGAGGTTAGAGGGAACGATGGAATACTGGACAATAAATGCACGTCCTTTACCTGTATATCTCGACGACCATTATTTTGCCCTCGTCGCGCACGCCTTTGTCGCGATCTTCCAGAAAACCTGGTACTTTCTTCATCAGCGGCTTGATGTTCATTACTTTAGGCCCGAACACCTTAAGGACGAGCGTCATCGCGGCTATACAGGCCGACACGATTTTTGGATTCTTCGCTTCCGTTCCCTTGATCAATTCCTCTTGCACCGACTCGTGCTTCTCTATCTCTACGTACATGAGAGTTATTTGCACCGCCAAGTCTTTCGTCTTCATTTTTGGTGCTGCGATGCACTTGTTGACTATTCCGCTCATAACTTCGCCGACGGTTCTACGGAAAAAGTCAATTCTCGAGAATCGAACTACGTCCAATTCAACCTAAAGTCTTCGTTCCTTTTCTTTAATCAAATCTTGATGATTTTAATGTCCGTACTATCAATGAGGCTCCAGGATGAATAACCATCGGTTTATACTCACTTGCCGGCACAGGCGGCATTTTCGACAAACGCCAGCGTTGCCTCGAGTCCTTTTTCCTGAGCCGCTGCATTGCTGTCGACCACAAATTTTTTCACGAGCCCCAGAAATTTGTTCCATTCCGGCGACTTCTCGTCGTCTATGCATTGGAACTTTTTCGAACATTCTTCGTAGCCGTGCAGTCGGGCTTTCCACGACTGGAAGAACGAGAATTAGCCACGATGGTGATATTAATTTATATCAATAAAATCTAAATAATAGATAAAAATAAAACGAGAATTTTTATTCATGTATTCCAAATGTTATCATCGAGCTGTAAGAGACAAGAGTCTAGAAGAACAAAGTATGTCTATTTCGTCATTCTTGCATGCTGGACATATGACACTTATCGATTTGTTTAATATTTGCTATAGAATTAGAAGAAATGAAATATCATCAATGCAGAAAGAAAAATCCTGGTCTGTATAAAAACGAATGTACCATTTGCATAATTCGACAGGGAGTGAAAATATTATGTTCGTTTTGTGATCCATACATATTTAAACCATTGATAACCGTTGAAAACAAAACCGACACGTTTCATTCCGCATATTGTATGCATTGTAAGAACGCAAATAAAAGCGAACAGAATTTCCTTGAATTATTCCGCTTGAGAGAACGGCGATAATCGTAAATTTAATTTGACGTTGCAACTGTTGTGCTCGAAAAGTTCTCATCGAAGCATAAAGTATAGCCGGGCTTTAACAAAAATTTCGCAGCCTGGAATAACAGGCCTGAATAATAATTGATTGGGGTTTTGGATGAAGATCTGAAGGGTTCAATATAAGCTTGAAATGGAAAAAAAAGTATTCTCCTTAATGCATAGCTTCGTCATTAGGGACTTCAATTTCCAATAAACACTTTGTGCCAACTCCAAAAATGTGTGTTGGAAGACTTTTATAGTCAGATCGGAGACTGCCCACTAGGAATTTTCTTTGCTGCCGCATAGCATTTTTTCTGTAGCATTTTTCTCAAAACTCTTCCCCATTTCAAAAATTGGACAGGACAGGATTTTGCATAGAAAAATGATCTTCTTCCAGCAATTTGTGATTAACGCAGTTTTTTTAATTTTGAAAAAATCAAATTAGAACTATGCATTACTGAATGATGATAATGGATTTATCAATGGTGGACGACAATGAATTTCCTAAATTTTGTTAGACAGGCTAACTTTGCCAACTACATGATTACTTTTTAAGATCTATATATTCCGAACTAAATTTTAATATTGGTTACGCCGATTCTGAATCTTCCAGGCACACTCGAAAAAATAGTTGCCGTTCACATAAGAAACCAGGGCAAAGATTTAAAATTATTGAGCTATGAATTGGACACAGATTTTCAATTACTGAAAGATGAATGGGGAAAGATTGATAATTATTGTAAAATTGAAGGATCAAAAGATAATTAAGTCTAAGGGCAGGTAAGAGGATGAAGGATTGCAGGAAGAAAATTTGTGAAAAAGAGAACGAGACGCAGGAGCATCTGTCAGTATATAAAAACGTTTGTGGGCAAGTAATACCAATCTCATCAGCTTTTTTTTACGAGAAAGAAGACGAGTCGATACAAGGAATGGATATTTGAGCCACAACGGAGAAACCTATAAATATTTGAGGCACGCAGATACAAAAAACAAATGTGAGTATTTTAGGAAAATAGAGGAAGTGGACTGAAATACGTGGCAGAAAGGAGTAAAGAAAAAGATGGAGGGTAGGATCAAGCTAAGGAAAAAAGAGAGAAATCTTATATTGTGAAGAGGAAAGGATTTCATAGAAAATGAATATATAAATGAAAAATAAAAAAATAATAAAATAAATAAGAAATAATAGAAAATGAATAAATAAATGAAAAATAAAAAATAATAAAATAAATAAGAAACAATAGAAAATGTTGGCGTTCCTTTATTCCATGTACACCCTTGCAGGTTTTTTTACATATCTTCTCTCTATTTTCTCCTCGAGTTCCAAATTCTCCGTGCCTCCGTAACCTTCCATTGGTTCATCTTTTTCCTGTCATTCCCTACCCGTACTTCGCTAAGCTAACCTAC